>VWZE01018877.1:3735-43817 GCA_013396675.1 Eubucco bourcierii
TTTTTTTTTTTTTTTTTGACAGAAAAGGTTTGACCCAAACATGAAATCAACAGGAAAGCTGTAGAGAGTTTCCAAAACTTAAGGTTGGAAGAAGCCCAATCTTTAGTATATGCCTCTCCTGTAATGTAGGTCCCAGAACACTGCCTAGCAGACTGAGGTTGAATAGGTCAACTTCTGTCTGGTGTAATGGGAGACTGGCATGGTCTGGGTTATGAAAGACATGGAATTACCTCAATAATGTACTGAGGGATGTGTCAGAATAAAGAAAAAACGGGGGGGGGAACAACCAACCAACCAACAAACAAAAAAACCCAAAACAAAAAAAACGAAGCACAAACCCAACGCAAAGCATAAAAATAATGCCAAAACCACTCCCCAGAAAAACCCCAAAGCCACAGGTCTGAAAGGAGGCTGCAAAGTGATTCCTTCAACGTTAAGTCTGCAGTTAACATTTTACTGCCTGTTTAGGGAGCTGCCATTCTCTCCAAAGGCACTACAGGTTGTGCACAGGTCAGGAACTGATTCAACTGGAAAATATTTCTGTTTTCCTGTGTTCTTTTGCAGCCTGTTCTCTTTGCAAGTGTGGTTCTTTCTGTGATTATGAAAGCCACAGCATGGGACACAGTGAAGGCCAAGGCAATGGGAGAAGGTAGCTGGCAGCAATATCCTGCTTAAGGCATAGAGGTACTAAGTTTCTAAGCGTAGTCTTTGCTGTCTCTGCACTGCAGCTCTTGATTTGGTGCTGGTACAAATCCTGAATAAACAGATCCCGTGTCTTTGTGCAAAGCTGTATTTGAGCTTAGTAAGGTCAAGTGAGGTCTTCGTAAATGAGTTCCACATTGATTAAAAATAAAATAAAAACATTAGGTGCAAATAAGCAAATCAGGAACAAAGTGAAATGCAACAAAACAGATTAGAAGTTGACCTACTGGAAACTAGCTCCATGGAGAAGGACCTTGGAGTCTTGGTGGACAAGAAGTCCATGGGACAGCAACATGCCTTTGTGGCCAGAAAAGTCAGTGGTATCCTGAAGTACATTAGGATTGTGGGCAGCAGGTCAAGGGAGGTTCTTCTCCCTCTCTCTCTGCCCTAGTGAGGCCACAGCTGGAGTACTGTGTCCAGTTCTGGGCTCCCCAGTTCAAGAGGAACAGGGAAACTCTAGAGAGAGTCCAGTGGGAGTCAGCAATAGTTGTGTGTAAGTACCTCCATCTTCATCTTTCTTAGGAGAAATACTTCTGGTAGGTGGTGTGAGGTGTGCTGCGGAGAACATAATGGCAGCATTATATTTCCTGTCACATTCTAATCCTTGTGAGTGTCTCATAATGAGATATAAGTAAAAAACTACTTCATTCGTAGCAAAATCATTGCATTGAACAGCATCCATTTTCCTGTTTGGTTTTTATTTTTAATGGAATTATCATGCTAACATACATGTGCTTCATGGTGTAATGGAGAGGTAATTAATTAATGTGAGATGATTTCTAAAGATTCATTTTGTTTATTAATATTCAATATTCAGAACTCTCGCCACCCTGATCACTAATTTAGAAATGGAAACTTTATACAGGTAGTAACATAGGCTCTAGAGATAAGTAGTAATAATATAACATTAATTGAACTCAGTTGAGCTGGAAGAGAGGGTTCCATGGTCAATGTACCGCTTGCGGTCAATACACTGCTTGTCCACTAGATGGACTCAAGGAGCTCCTTTCTGCTTGTGGCAGAAGGCAATGGTGAATTAGAAGAGGCTCACAAAATATCTGCCGACTCATGATGCTAGCTACAGCTTCAGACAGTACCCAAATGCTTTCAGGAAGTTCTATTACTATCTTGTCATCTGGTGAGACATCTGGTTCTTCCAAGGATTCAGGGGAAAGGAGGCAGACGATCTCTGACCTGGTCCTGATCACCTCTGGATGATCTGCGTATCTCCGGGACTCCCCATCTTGGCAGGAGGCCTTAGGTGCAGGCAGGATGTCTTGCGATGTGCAGTCTCAGCACAATGTCACACTGGCTGCGCAGGCCAGTCACGTGGAGGCTTTTAGAGCTTGTTCTTGGTAAACTGGACTCGGGGAGTTTCCAGGCAGTTCAAAATGCAATGAGGCAATAGCAGAGCATGGATACAATGGCAGATCCCATTGTGTCACCTGCTCATCTCCTTTTATCAATACAGCCCAAGACTAATGTGCCTTTGGACACAGATTAGCCAACCAAAATGGTAGTTAGCAGAGCTTGACCACATTAGGCAAAGCCATAGGCTTGCTTTACCCTTTTTAGGGCAGAACACAGGCCTTGCACAAGACATACACAAGCTAAGCATGTGTACCTTGTTTACCCAGGATGTAAACAACTCAGGGCAGGCCAGAGTCCGTAGACTCAGTGGCTCCAGGTTCTTTGTCCTCTTTCCCACGGTTACTTCACCGCATAGCAGAAGGAGGGAGAGCAGAAAAGCATGTCTGGGCAAGCCAGGAGACGTATAGGCCTGTTTTGGCCTGCTTAGGCCTACCATGACACATGGGAAGGAAGGAAAACTGTGTAGCTTGAAGGTCTTTTATTACTGCAGAGATGACCTTTCTGCAAGGTCTTTTTGAAATGAAATTAATAGCTTGTATGTCTGGACAACTTGACAAACACAGAAGGGTGGAAATGTGTCTACCTCTCTTTTAGGTCACTCTTCAAATGCTTAAAGAACCTGGGTCATGTAACTGTGAAACATCACTTGGCTGATGGTGCATTTCAACTCTCCTAAGAGAAACTGGTTCGGTTCTATTATTTACTTTAAAAATAATCTGATTTTAGTTATTTTCCGACAGTCTTACTGGTCATGTTCAACACCTGTTCATCTGGGAGTGATCTATGTTATCAAAATAAATGGAATCAAATGCCCTTTGAAGTATAATTACTATTCACATGGTACTGTCCAGTAATTTTTGAGCAGTTGTAAAGTATTGGGATGTTCTTTAACTATTCTGTTCATCAGTGCTGTACCTGAGCTACTGCTGTAAATTGTTCATAATTGTGAACCTTTATAGTGAGAACCAAACCCTGCGTCTTGTGGGGATCCTTTAGTACGAAAACTGAAAACTCAACTTAAATACTCAGAGAAATAAAATACTCAGATTTTTCCCTTTTTGTTCAAACACTTTGTACATTTCACTTCTGTTTCCACCTTATAACCCAATTCTTAAATGTAAATTAATTTATTCCACAAGATACTATTATGTCAAATGAAGATTTGTTAAACAGTGTTTATAGGGATTTGCTGCTTCTCTGGAAAAATAGTGAAATTTGGGGGGGGTTCCCCTCTCTACTGGAGATTCTTTAGCAACAATTCTAACTTTTGTCATGTCAAAGGAATTTAACTAATAACATGTCTAACTTTTATTGAAGGAAAAGGTGTGGAGACACACTGTAACCTATTTGATGAGAAGAGGACAGAGATAGAAGTCAGCTGTAGATGTGCTATGTTTGACTTGAGGGTGGTGCAACAGGTTGCCCATGGAGGTAGTTGAGGCCCCATCCCTGAAGGTATTCAAGGTCAGGCTTGATAAATCTCTGAGCAACCTGATCTAATGGAGGATGTCCCTGCTGAGTGCAGGGGGGTTGGACCAGATGACCTTTGAAGACCCTTCCAACCTAATCTGTTCTGTGGCTTTGTGAACTACAATTCTAAACCACAGTAGTAAAACAGGTCTTGGTTACAGCACAGTTGAATCAAAGCCGATATTTATTACTGAGGCAGGATATGTTTTGGCAGTGCTAGGTTGAGCTCTTCCTCAGTTTACACAAACGAAAAATATTAACAGACTATGGTGTACGACTTGGAATTGTTTTCCTCCTGAAACGTCAGCCAGAGATATGGAGCTTTGACACAGTTCTCTCTTGATGGCTGAGGGTGGCTGGCTGTGAACTGGTGTGGAAGAGAACTGTTAAGGGAAAATATATTATGCCATAGCTTCTTGTCATGTTCTCCTTTTATCTTGACTTACGAAGGTTGTCATGCCATTGTCACAGGGCTCTGATAGGAAAGGGAAGTGTTAGAAGTCTAAACTCTGCAGACTGTAGTGGTGTCTAACACAAGAGTGTGGCTCAGTTAATCATTGATAAACAGCAGTACATGGGCTGCAATCCTGAGTTTCTCAGCCTTGCTTCCTGCAACTGTGTAAAGCTGAGCCCAGTAAAGTAAATAACCTTTGATCTGACATGAGACTTTCACTTGCTTATACCAGTATGCTTTCACAGTATTCCTTTTCTTGCTCAGCATCTTTAACCATTTTGAAGCCTTTAATGACTTCACCAAAGGTAGCTGAGAAATAGTTCTTGCAGTGTTTCATTTGTTTTCCTTCAAAAGCATTCAAATATTTGACAACTTGCAAAGAAACAGGTGTCAGCAGATTTATGTTTTATTCTGCAGTGAGTTTTGATTGAGTAACTTAATAGTGTTTATCTGTAAGGAAGAGTTAATTTGGCTATGACTGGTTAGTCTGTAACATTGATAGCAAGAAGGATCCGTCCAGTCACAATTTGTTTGACACTGGTTAATGCCGAGTGCTTGGGGAGTGGAGATAAGGAAAGGGCAAATGTGTCTATATTCTCACTAAAATATTTTCTGTCTCCTTGTTATGAATTATGCAAAATAAATAATCTACATGAATTTTGATACCCGTGTGGATTACTACTAAGTATGAAAATAGTTTATTAACATTAAATCTTGCCAGAAAACTTATTTACAAGGTTCAAAATGCACAGTGTGGATACTTGTACGCACAGGGAACAGGCAAAACTGAAACAGTTTAAGAGGTAACCAACAAGCACAAACAATACTGGAAGAGAAGGTTCTTGCGGTCACTATACCACTTGCAGCTTATCATCCTGCTTATCCACCAGATGGACACAGGAAGCTCCTTTCTGCTTATGACAGAAGGCAGTTAGCGGTCACAAGAGGCTTTAAATATTTACTCACAAAATATTATCAGACAGTACCCAAAGCACAGGAAGGATTTGCCATCGGTGGTCTCAAAGCTGTTAGAGGCTTTGGAGTTTTCTCAGGCTCTTTTCTCAGAAGCTGGGAGTCTGGTACAGTCTCTGACCTGGTTCCTCTTGATTTCTCCCTTGCAGGGGGCAGGCAGGATGAAGTGCCATGTGCCGTCTTGGCACAATGTCACGCTGGCTGTGCAGGCCAGTCGCCTGCAGGCATTTAGAGCCTGTTCCTGGTGAGCTCAAGTCAGCGGAGTTTCCAGGCAGTTCAGGATGCAATGAGGCAGTAGCAGCAATGGCAGCAGGACACATGAATACAACAGCATAGAGCACATTGTGTCGCCTGCTCATCCCTCAATACAACCCAAGACTAATGGGCCTTTGGACATAGATTAGCCAATTGAGATGTCACTTTGCTAAAGTTGACCATATTAGGTGAAACCAGGGCTATTGTTTTCCTTTCCCGTGGCTGCTTCCCCCAGCACAGAAGAGGGGGAGCAGGGGAACATGTCTGGGCAGGCCAGAGTCCTTAGATTCAGTGCCTCCAGGTTCTTTGTCCTCTTTCCCACGGTTGCTTCTCCCCATAGCAGAAGGGGGGAGAGCAGAAAAACATGTCCAGGCAAGCCAGGACATGTATAAGCCTATTTTGGCCTATTTAGGCCTACCGTGACACTCCTTCATAAATCTTAGACTTACTGAATTTGATGATGGATCTTTCTGCCTTTTTTTTTTTAAATCCTCCTTTACAGGCTTATCTAATTAATGTTTGAATTCATCTAGGTTTTCTACTCTTCTGTGACAATGACTTAATTTTTTAATTGTCTGTGACTCCTTTCTTTTTAATTAACTTAATTTGATGCTTTCTAGTTGCTGTGAGAAATGAGGAAGAACTGAAATAGTTCTCGTCCTACTCTCCCTACTCATCACCCTCAGACTCTTCTCGAGGTTGGGACTTCTGCACCTCTCCTGCTCTTGTTCTTTCTTCGCAACTTTTAGCTCTTCTTCTGTAGATTGAAAAATGGGTTTTTAAAAAATTTTTCATTGCAAAATGTCCTTGCACAGCCTTTGATCGTTCCTGTTAGGTTATTCTGTATTGCTTCTAGGCTTCCTTCAGCTTGGAGGAAGTTAACCTGCGATAGTACTGAATCCACCCATGTGTATCTTAATTATGTTGTAAATATCTTAAGTAAAGGATAATTAAATTATATAGTGTGGAACAGAGAGGCATGTATACATGGAATATAGACACAGCCTTCCAGTACTTGAAGGGGACCTACAAGAACACTGCAGAGGGACTGCTTCCAAAGGCCTGCTATGAGGACAGGTCATGGAGCTGGGGTTGTTCAGCCTGCTGAAGAGAAGGCTCTGAGGAGACCTAATAGCAACCTGCCAATTCCTGAACGGTGCTACAGGAAGGCTGCAGAGGGACTCTTTGCAAAGACCTGCAGTGCTAGGACAAGGGCAGTGGTTTGAAATGAAAAGAGTATATTTAGATTGGATGTTAGAACCAGGTTTTTTACCAATGGGGGTGATGGAACACTGGAGCAAGTTGCCCAGGGAGGTAGTAGAGACCCCATCCCTGGAGATCTCCAAAGTAAGGCTTGACAAGGCTGTGAGCATCCTGATCTAGTGGAGGATGTCCCTGCTGACTACAGGGAGGTTGGACTAGATGACTTTTGGAAGTCCTTTCCAACACAAACCAGTATCAACTGTACCTGTTTGTCTACTGCTATTAGTAATTTTAACAAATACAACTGCATTTTTATTACAGTTTTTAGAAAATAATTTTATGTTGGTCTTTTTTATGTTAAAAAGGCAAGTTTGTCTTTTGAGTGGAGCATGGCTACTTGTTGGCCTTCATATCTACTGCCCAAAGGTTCAATAGGTTTATGATTTTCAGCAAGCTTTGACAGAGTTTTTCTTCACATAAAGTGAAACATTAAGGAAAATAAAGCTCTGGAGTTACTACAGCACTACTGTAGTTCAAGTTCAAGGCTGTTCTGTTAACAACTTAAATAACAAATTTCAACATAGTTTGGAGCCCTTGAGAAACACTTTGACACATTTAAACTAATTTACAGTAAGGACAGCAGATGTATTTTATTCTTTGCTGCATCATTTAACTGCTGTTACCAATGAGTATTTATGAATTACTCTAACAGGCAATTACAGGCAGCAGACAAGCCAACACTTAGAGTGATTTTTGGCTCTAAACTATGCAGTGGGAAGAAGCCATTAAGAGCAAATTTGTAACCAATGAGGCTTAGAATAATAGAATATATTAATACTGTGTGTTAGAGAGCAAGAGAATCAAGCAATTGCTCTACTATACACACACTATGAGATTACACATTGGAGCTTTCATTTAGGGGTGGCAAGTGCCTGATTTACAGATACATAAAGCAGAGAACAAGAAAGAAACTCCAAAAAGTCATAACCAAACTCCCCAAAATGTTTTAAAGGGCAAATACAAATATGCATGTAACTTGCATACTAACGAGTTTCACACAAGAAAAACAGGAATTCGTGAACTATATGTGGAGATTCCAGTTGTTAACCCTGGCATTTGGAGAGTCTTCTCTTTGGTGATATAAATTTAAAATTAATGAGAACAAATTCTGCACCAAGAGGGTAGCAGAACACTGGAATGGGTTGTCCAGGGAGGTAGTTGAGGTCACATCTCTGAAGATATTCAAGGTCAGACTCAACAAGGCTCTGGGCAACCTGATCTAGATGCGGATCTCCCTGCTGACTGCAGAGGGGACTGGGCTGGATGGCCTCTTGAGGTCTCTTCCAACCCTGACCATTCTTTAATTCTGTGATCCTAAGTGGAGGAATGGGTAATTTGTAGAAATATTGTTGGGTTTTTTATTTTACTTAATACCTGCAATTTGAAGTGCTTGCAGTTTTTCCAGAGTCATCAGCACACAAAAAAATGACTGTGACATAAATGTTAACAATACAGAATTTGGCCAGAGGAAAGTGCTGACATCAACTAAGTTGAATAGCTGGATTTTTAGCTCTATTATTTCTGTGTATCTTTAGAGTATATCCAAGCTTTCACTATAAGCTTATGTAAACATCACTTAAATTGAAATTGAAAATCAAATTTCATTTGTAAATCTGCTCAGTGCTCAGTCCTTAGATGCTATGTTTGGCATTATTAACCTCACCTGGAGTACTGCATCCAACTGTGGAGCCCTCAGCACAGGAAGGACAGGGACCTGGTGGAGCAGGTCCAGAAGAGTGCCGGGAAGATGATCAGGGGCTAGAACACCTCTGTTATGAGGACAGGCTGTGGGAGCTGGGGTTGTTCAACCTGGAGAAAAGAAGGCTTCAGGGAGACCTGATAGCAGCCTGCCAGTACCTGAAGGGGGCTATAAGAAGGCTGCAGAGTGACTGCTTGTAAAGCCCTGCAGTGATAGGACAATGGTTTGAAATGAGAGCAGAGTAGATTTAAGTTGGATGTTAGGAACAGGGTCTTCTCCATGAGGGTGATGGAATACTGGAACTGCTTGCCCAGGGAGGTAATTGAGGTCCCACCCTTGGAGATATTCATGGTGAGGCTTGACAAGGCTGTGAGCAACCTGATCTAGTGGAAGATGTCCCTGATGACTGCAGGGAGGTTGGACTAGATAACCATTGGAGGTCCCTTTCTACTTCTATGGTTATTGGTCTGATTTTAAGCATTAGACCCTGAGTCTTCAATAATTAAGTGATGCTGAAGTAGAATATTGCTGAGGGTAAAATTGTAGGTGTATGTAATTGTGTACAATAAACACCATATGGCAAAAGACCAAAATGGGCACCATAAGGCAGAAGATCTACAGCTCACTGTTTTTCATTGCAAGAGTAAATTGATGTATTGATGCCTGTAATAGGATCTCAAGTAAGACTAATATCATTTGGTTATCACACGGGAAGGTAGTCATGGAGAAGTGTAGCATAGTTTTTAATGTTCTACCTGTCTGTCTTTGCAGGCAGACTGAGTAATTTTCATTGGAGAGGTGGACTGTTGAGCTCAGGGCAAGAACTGAGAGGACCACAGGGTCAAAGGCATGATTTCATGTCTGTTCAGTGCTTCAGAGTTTAACTGGCCAGCCACTGGTGACATAGCGCAGAGGCTGATCTCAAAACCTATGCTAGGTCATGTCCTGGTCTAGGACTTGGACGATAGGATGTGTTGTGCTTTCCTTAGGTTTACAAGTGATACCAAGTTGGAGGGGAATAATTGATATGCAGGGAGAAAGACAAGGCTTAAGAGTAGTCTGACTTTAGATGGGGGGATGGATGATGGAAGCTTCATGACATTCAGCCAGCACAAATGTGAATTCGTGCACCTGAGTTGGAATAATCCACTGCTCAGACTGGGGCAGTGTCAGTTGACCAACCTTGCAGAAGTGCAGACACACTGCATGTTGAGCTCCATTAGCAGGAGTGTAGCCTGCAGATAGCAGGAGCTATTGTGAGCATATGGGCCTGCATCTGGAAACCTGCTTTCAGCCTCCTAGAGCAGGGCACCTACTGTGAAACTTCAGTCTAACACAAGTCAGCTAAGGTGTTTGGGAAGCTGTAGCCTGTGATGGGAGGAGAGACTGATAAAGCTGGGTTTGCTTAGGAAAGATCAGAAGAGAAGAGGTGAGGGGAATCTCATTCCAGCCTTCCAGTCCCTGAATGTCTCATGGTTGTAGAGAGGCAGGAGTAGATTCTTCTTAGATATCTGCAGCGTAAAACTAGGAGGCAAAGGTAACAAGTCACATCTGGGGAAATCCCAGTTTGTTAGAAGTGGAAAATTAGGAAAAAATATCACTATGGACAAGTTTCACACTTGATTTTTACCATCTTTTCCCATTAATAAGCAGCATCACTGAATGTTAATGCTTACCCTGCTTAGGCATAGAATGGTAAGGTCGGAAGGGACCTCAAGGATCATCTAGTTCCAACCTCCTGCTAGAGGCAGGGACACCTCCCACTAGTTAAGATCACTCAAGGCCTCGTCCAGCCTGGCCTTGAACACCTCCAGGGAGGGAGCAGCCACAACCTCCCTGGGCAACCTCTGCCAGTGCCTCACCACCCTCATTGTAAAGAACTTCCTCCTAACATCCAGTCTAAATCTCCTCTCTACCAGTTTAAACCCATTGCCCCTTGTCCTGTCATTGCAAGACCTTGTAAATAGTCCCTCCCCAGCCTTCCTGTAGGCCCCATTCAGATACTGGAAGGCTACTCTAAGGCATGACCTTAAGAAGTTTGTTTCTGTTCTGTGGTTTTGTGTTGTATAAATGAGCAGGTGGCAGTGGAGAAACTTCAGGATATTTAGACAAAATAATGCCAGTCTGGCACAAAGTTACAAATATTTGGGAAATCTGAGTGTTGTATAGAACGGAAGCTTCTTTAAACCATAATGGAATTAGAACAGGCAGAAAAACTTTTCTGGAGGACAGAGAAAGGTATTAGGTCTAGGTTGAATCTCTTCTTCAATGTTCTGGGTGCTTCCTAAGGCTGTCACTGGTATCAGTGGACACTATTTTTCCCTTGAAAATTGAGTTTGGTGATATCTGTTAATTCTGAATTAACTTTAGTTTTAATGACAGGTATATTGCATAAGAGCTGAGATGCTGGCAAAGACATTTAGTGAGAGGGAAGCTTCTAATAAGATAAAAGTAAACTAATTTTATCTTTGTTCTGGATAAGCATTGCCAAATTTTTCCTGCTTAGTCATACGTTTGTTGATGATCTTTTTCAAACTTTAGCATTGAAGTATAGCAAGATTATAACAATACCATGCTGTGAAGGAAATTGCATTGGATTTTTAGCTTCCCAGATTTCATCTCCCTCATGAGGAAATTCCACAGTAAAGCTGCATTTAGGGACTCCCATTCTAAAGAAGTTAGAATCATTATTTTCATCTGGTCACATTATTGATTCTTCTGGTGTCAGGCTGGAAGAAAACAAATGTGTTTCCCATATCAAGCATGTTTCCAGAGAATCTTGTAAAACAGAAAATATAAGTGATCCACGCTGTTACTCCCAGTGCGCTCCAAAGGACTGAATAAAAGAGTCATGAGAATGAAATGTCATGGGATGAGAAAGCTGTGCTGTCAGATTTTGTTCTCCAGGTTGGTGCATCTCTTCAGAAGTGGTTATCTTTACACATCATAACTTCCAAGTATATGCTTCAGGGGAGGGAGGGGGGAAGGAATTTGGTACTTTTTTTTTTTTATAGCTTAACAATTTTACCAGGTACCAAATGTGCCTGATTGTAGATTCATAGAATGGGTTGGATTGGTTGGATTGGAAGGTACCTTAAAGATCATCTGGTTCAAACACCCCTGCCATGGGCAGGGACACCTTCCACTAGAACACATTGATCAAGGCCTCATCCAGCTTAGGTTAAACACCTCCAGGGAGGGAGTATCCATAATGCTAGTCTGCATATCATTTCTTACTAGAGAGAAGCTAAATGTCAATCAGAAGAGTTAATCATAGGGAGATGTAATGAGAAGTTTGTTTGTTGTAAAATAAACCCCTTTCACTGCATTGTGCAGTGACTACACAGTGACAACAGGAACAAATCACCAAGGTGGGTACAGTGCTGCTCCTAGTATCGCTTCTCTTCGTGTTCAGGCAGTATTTTTGTGTGAGGCTGTGTTTGGTGGAATGCAGATTGTTGGGATGTTTTGCATAGCTTTTTATTTAATTTTTTCAGTTATCCTTCTCACCTTGTTTGAGGAGCTGTTTGCCCTCCAGGTACTACTGTGGATTAGGGCTTTTTGACACTATTGTAGCATCAACTTTTCCTCTCCTGATATGTGATGCTTTGTGGGAATAACTCATTTTTAATTTGATTGTAGTAGGGCTGATGTCCTCTGTATGACCACCCACCAAGCCAGCAGGTAGCTGCACTCCATTAGAGCTCTTCCCCCAACAGTCACAGCATGACTGTAAGCTAAGGGGGCACACCTGCTGTTCACACCATTGAGTGTCCTACTTATAGAACTTCTGATAGAGAGTGAAAGATTCTTGGTTTCTGTGATCTGCATTTTCATGTTTCAGGCCAATTTTTTATCTTTGATTTGTTAGGCTTTCTTCTTTCAAACTGTTGCATTTAGTTTTGTCCTCCAAAGGTAGAGAAGATAAAGATTTGAGAAACCTTTTTTTTTTAATTTCCACTTGATTTTAATTTAACTATGATTACAGATGTGTTACTCATAACAGGATTTGCACAAGAAAATAATTTGTTTTCACAAAATCACAGAATTGTCAGGGCTGGAAGGGACCTCAAAGATCATCCAGTTCCAAGCCCCATGCCATGGGCAGGGACACCTCACACTAGATCAGGTTGCTCAGACCCACATCCAGCTTAGCCTAAAAAACTTCCAGGGATGAATCTTCCACCACCTCCCTGGGCAGCCTGTTCCAGAGTCCCTCATAGTGAAGAACTTCTTCCTAGCATCCAATCTGAATCTACCCACTTCTAGTTTTACTTCGTTCCCCCCAGTCTTATCACTACCTAACATCCTAAAAGGTCCATCTTCAGCTTTCCTGTAGCCCTCTTCAGATACTGGAAGGCCATAATAAGGTCTCCTTGGAGCCTTCTCTTCTCTGGACTGAATAACCCAAACTCTCTCAGTCTGTCTTTGTAGCAGAGGAGCTCCAGACCTTTGATCATCTTCACAGCCCTTCTCTGGACACACTCCAGTGTGTCCATATCTTTCCTCTAATAGGGGCTCCAGAACTGGATGCAGTATACCAGGTGTGGTCTCACCAGAGTGGAGTCCCTTCTCAGGGCACTGTGTCCAGGAATAGTTTGACTATTGCTTTAAACGCTCTTCGCTCTGTGCGAGTTTCCTTTACCATATCCTTTGTGCACTGTCAATTCGTTTATACATTCACCGACTCTTTTTTTCAGTAGGAAATGAATCCAATTCTATTATGCAAAACACACTTCCAGCCAAATAATTCATTGTTATCTGTGAATGAAATCAGTAGTGCTTTTAATAGGCATGGGTTTATTTCTGATCTGGCTTTTTTTGTTTGCTTGGGTTGGGTTGAGCTTTTATTTTGTTTTGCAAAGCAGATACATAGGGTAGATGTGTAACAGTTTTGGTGCATTTTATGCTTACCAGAGGAAGAGGATTTGTCATCTTCTGATTGTTTTGTTTATTTGTTTTGTTGTCTTGTTTTATTTTGACTTGGGTTTTTTTTTTTCCATGAGATGTGCTACAGCAGGCCAGGTTTAGATGAGACAGTATTCAAATGCTAATCTGATGATCCATTTCAAAACAGACATTAGTATGCAGTCTCTGTCCATAGAGCTTAACTGAGAGAACCTGAGTCATTAGCTCAGTTGGCCTTGCCTAGGGATGATTAATTACCCTTCAAAAGGCCAATTCAGTTCATAAAACTTGGATGTTGATGTCTTATTTTGTAGCTTTTGAGGTGTCTGCCTCACCAATCATCTCCCGATTCCATCCTTCAACATCTTAAAAATCCCAATTTTTTTTTTTTGTTTTAGTCTGTATATTGTATGACCATGAGTCAGCAATATGTCCTTGTGGCAAAGAATGCCAATGGCATCCTGGGTGGGGGGATTAGAAGGGGTGTAGTTAATAGGTTGGGAGAGGTTCTATTCCCACTCTGCCCTGGTGAGGCTGCATCTGGAGTATTTTGTCACATTGTATTCTCAGACCCTCAGTTCAAGAGGGACCTCAGGGAAATGCTTGAAAGAGTCTAGCACAGAGCCACAATGATGCTCAAGGCAGCGGAACATCTTCCTGCTGAGGACAGGCTGAGGGAGCTGGGGCTCTGTAGCTTTGAGAGGAGGAGCCTGAGGGAAGACCTCATTAATTTTGAAAAAGATGTGCAGGGCAGTGTCAGAAGGACAGAGCCAAGATCTACTCAGGGATATCCAGTGATAGGACAAGGGGCAATGGGTGCAAGCTGGAGCAGAGGAGGTTCCACATGAGTATAAGGCAGAACTTTTTCTCTGTGAGGGTGACAGAGCCCTGGAACAGCCTCAGAGAGGTTGAGTCTCCTTTTCTGGAGACATTCAAAACCCATCTGGACATGTTCCAACATGACCTGCTCTAGGTAATCCTGCTCTGGCAAAGAGGTTGGACTGGATGATCTTGCTCAGTCCCTTCCAGCCCCTAACATTCTGTAATTCTGTGAAGTGTTGAAAACAGTGACTCTTTTCTTGCCCTGTGAAGGAGGAAAAGGACTTTTGTCTTTCCTTTGATTGCGAAAGATTTTAGTACACACATCTGAATGACTTGTAAGAGAGAATGTGGCTAGGAGCATGTAATTGCTCTCAATATTTTTTTCAGATTTAAAAAAGCCTTTTTTAGATGTTTGCAAGGTAACACCCACTCAGTGACTTGTGTGGAAGTGCTCTGTTGTGCAAAGCACCATAATGAGCAGCTAGTGAGAATGGTTTTCCCAGCTGCCATAGCGTGTCTCAAAAGTTGTAAGGACTGCCATACTACTGTCAAACTGTCAGGGACTAACTGAAGGTTTTGAATCATGCTTGCTGTGTTTGTGGATAGCTGATTTTCTGAATGTTCTAGAAAGGCTCCCTTTCTTAAAATACCAAGATGCAAAAGGTGGCAGCTAGATCTCTTTCCCTGTACATAATGAATCTGACACCTAAAGTGTGAGAAGAGTCATTTTTCAGAGAGGGTCCATCAGCTGAATTCAATCTGAATTTCTACCAAAGACAACTGAGATACTAAGATAGTTGTAAACTCTTCTTTAGAAAAGCCCTTTTGACCTATCAGAGTTCCTGCATGGTGGATGATACAGAAAGTCGTATAATCAGGATGTTTTTATACTCGTTCTTTAATCATAGAATGATTTGGGTTGGAAGGGGACCTCCAGAGGTCATCAAGTCCAAACCCCTGCAGTCAGCAGGGATGTCCTAAACTAGATCAGGTTGCTCAGAGCCTTGTCAAGCCTGACTTTGAATGTCTCCAGGGATGGGACCTCAACTACCTCCCTGGGAAATAGAGTTCACAGAGAAAAAATAACAATATCAGCTTTTACAGAATCGTTGTACTGAGCAATCTACTAATGATTTCTTCACAGAAAGTAGAACTATGTCTGGAAGTGATTTAACATGCAGCAACAGATAAATAACATGTAAATTAATGACTGCAAAGAGTGCCTGGAACTGCTTATTAACGTTTCATAGAGGCTAAAATTTAGACTGATGCATAAAAAACACCCTTGGTGTTCAGAGAAATAAAGTCTTAATACAGGAAGGCAATTTCCTTGCTGTTGAATATTTAGCTTTAATGTTTAAGAACTCTTTGAAAACCTGATTGAGTTAAGGAGATAGTAATTGGTGTGGCTTGTATTGCTCATTTGGTTTGGTTTATTTATAAAGCAGAACATTCTTGAGTGACTGGAGATGTTTAAGGGCAGACTTGACGAGGCTCTAAGCTTTGGTGATCACTTCCAAGCCAAACCGTTCTGTGATTCACTCAAGCACCTCAATGCCCTTCTTAAATTGAGGGGCCCAGAACTAGACACAGTACTCAAGGTGTGGCCTAACCAGTGCAGAGTCCAGGGGGAAAATGACCTCCCTGCTCCTGCTGGCCACACTATTCCTGATGCAGGCCAGGATGCCACTGGCCTTCTTGGCCACCTGGGCACACTGCTGGCTCATGTTTAGGCGGGTGTCAATCAGCACCCCCAGATCGCTGGACATCACACCCCCAAACAGTGAACTATTTACAATTTACCGAAAGTCCAAATACCCAGTTGGGAATTATTTACACAAAAGGTACAATAGGAATCTTGTGGAACAATTTAGGGAAGGGACAAAGAAATATAAATACTCATATCCTACACATAACTCACATCAGAGGGTGAGGAGCATCAACTGATGCTGCCAGTCACAAGATGGATTCCACTTGCTCTCTGACAGGGCTATTGGCGGGAAAACCTGAGACTCCAATTGATTTAATGGCCAAGATTACTCACTCATCAACCCAAGATGCTGCAGTGAGGTAATAATCAAAGAAATTACAACCCCAAATTGTGTTCTTGGTGCAATCACAAGGCAGAGAGGGTAGCAGGACCCGAGTGCGCTGCTGAAATCGAAACAAAAGCCTGGGAGGAAGCCAGGTGTCCTCGGAGGGCAGTCTACAACACACTGCCGCAGGAGGAGGAACAGAGCCTGGAAGCAAGTGAAGTCAGGCCCTCCCAGAGCAGACCCCCTTCAATGACTCCTCGAGGCAAAACAGACCACTGGCAGGAGAGAAACTTGAAACCCTGCCAATCAAACAGGGCACCAGCATTGCAGACAAGTCTGGGCCTGTTTTGCCCCAGCAGAACAGCATTCTTATGAATAAAAGTCCTTCTGCAGCCTTTCTGTAGGATGCTTTGATGTACTGGAAGGCATCTCTAAAGTCCCCTCATGGAGTCTTTTCCAGGCTGAACAACCCCAGCTCCCTCAGCCTGTCCTCATAGCAGAGGTGTTCCAGCCTTTGGATGATCTTTGTGGCCCTCCTCTGCACTTTCTCCAGCAACCGCATGTCCTTATGTTGAGAACACAAGAACTAGACACTATATTCTACATGTGGTCTCACAAAAGCAGAGTAAAGGGACAGAATCGTCTCTCTTGACCTACTGGCCACACTCATCTTGATGCAGTCTAGGACAGAGAGCAGTAAGATTTTAAGGATGCAGATGGAAAGCCCTTCATGCTAGTTCTGGTTTTTAAAGGATGTTGGTGACTTTAAGATGATAATGGCTAAAAAAATACCCAATTTTGAGTAGCATTAACACTTGTTTGGCATCATACCATCATTCTGACCATAAGGGATGTGCTCTTCACTATGTTACCCAGGAATGGGAATGCATCCTGCTGTTAGAACTGCTGACATGTATGCACTTCATGGGACATTACAGAGAGTACACCAGCGAACCACCTACTGATACACTGAACTAAATGACATCTTGCTGAAACATTCAACGCCTTTCAGCTGTCTGGTTTGGTTTTTTTTCTATGTCCAGTGACAAACAAGAAACCAGCTCAAGCCTCTATCACGAAGGTGAAGCAATTTGAAGGCTCTACCTCTTTTGTCAGGAGAACACAGTGGATGCTTGAGCAGCTTCGCCAGGTCAATGGGATAGACCCTAACCGGGTGAGTTTAAACAGATCTAGAAAACGAACATGAAAATTGAACTCTTTTGTAACTGATTTGTGAACAGGCATTCTTTCACTAATTAAAAGACACCTGGAAGGTTAAGATACAGATTTTAAGTGCAAATTCTTAAAGTCAATGGAATCTGTGAAATATGTTTAATGGGAAAGACAAGAGAAAACCAAAGCTCAGAGTCAGAGACTTTGTTTTCCCACTACCTTTCCCTACTTTTCTTCCCCCTCTCCTTTCTGAAGAGAGAAACAAGAACTGTGTTTGCCTTTTTTTGTTGTTTTTTTTTTTTTTAAGTTATAAGCCTCTTGAGGTCCATTTTGGCATGCACCTGTGTGGAGGTTGCTGAGGTTCACGTTTGTGAAGTATTGTGGACCTTACATGTTTTGTAGGATAATTCTCGGGTCCTTCTGCATTTCCCTGGTTTTTTTACAAAGGTTTAGGTGTCAATAGCAAGTGAATGCTGATTTTGACCATAAAGAAAACCAGCAAAAGTAAAATAAAACAAGCAAACCAACCCTCCCGTTAGCTAGTTCTTGAATTATTCCTTTAATGTGGAATACAACCCACCTTGAGCCCTCTCAAGACAAAGTTGGTCCTAATATATAGTGAGCTTATGAATACAAATCTTCAGTAGTTAAACTACAGAATTGGAAGTTAGGAATGAGGCTCATACAGTGTGGTCACAAAGTTACTCACTGTGTTCCTTGTACACCAACCTCCTCAGTTTGTTCAAAACTGTGCTCTGATCAACCACATAAGCATCTTAACAGAAGCATTTTGGCCACTGCCCTGTGAAGTGAAGAGGGTAGAGTTGTATTTTCTCTGAGTAAAAGTGATAATGGAAATGAAAACAATGAGAAAAAGTTAAGGGACATGAGTTTTAGGTCTGCTGTGCAGCTGTGTAAATAACAGATGCTTGGGATACTCTCTGATTCAAAATCATAGAATCATAGAATGGTAAGGTTGGAAGGGACCTCAAGGATCATCTAGTTCCAACCCCCTGCCATAGGCAGGGACACCTCTCACTAGTGCAGCTCACTCAAGGCCTCCTCCAACCTGGCCTTGAACACCTCCAGGGAGGGAGCAGCCACAACCTCCCTGGGCAACCTCTGCCAGTGCCTCACCACCCTCATTAGAAAGAACTTCCTCCTAACATCCAGTCTAAATCTCCCCTCTGCCAGTTTAAACCCATTGCCCCTTGTCTTGTCGTTGCAAGACCTTGTAAATAGTCCCTCCCCAGCCTTCCTGTAGGCCCCCTTCAGATACTGGAAGGCTACTATCAGGTCCCCTCGAAGCCTTCTCTTCTCCAAAATCCTAGCAAGTTCTTCAGATATGTTGCTTTCAAACCTACCTTTCTATGAATTCTTGGTGTCAAGAAAGCATCTACTAGATTAGATTAGAAAATTATATGCAACAAATACTACTAGATATATAGCAAAACAACTTTAAAAATTAAAATCCATTTACTTTGGTAGTTGGTGCATGATATAGAGCTGGACTTTGATTTGGGTTTGGGGCATTATTTTGTTCACATTCAGTCCTATGCAGTCCTTTGTGATAATACATTTACATTAAAAACAGTAATTAGATCTTGCTATTCGTTTTTTTCCTTTGGTTGAGCATTGAGAGCAGAACCACATCTATAATACAGTGTGATAGGCTTTGTACTGAAAAGCACAAATCCTTGTGTAATGCAAACGATACAGAGAAGTATTTTTTGTTTGGGGTGTTTTTGTCATATCTGCATATTCCTCATTTTAAAATACTTGCAAAAAGGCTTCCTTCACCTGTTCTGTTTTGTTTGGGTTTGTTTTTTGTTTTTTTTTTCATTAAAAAAATATGTAAAGGAAAAATAATCCCAGGATGGTCATGAGTTGTGTGACCTTTTTGCTTTTTATCCAGCATAATACCTTTTATAAAATAATATCTCTGTATCCTTCTCCAAATCATTTATAAAAGTAGTAGTAATAGGAATGTGGTTTTGTTTTCTTGCAGGATTCCCCTGAATTTGACCTACTATTTGAAAATGCCTTTGACCAGTGGGTGGCAAGCACAGCTTCAGAAAAATGCACATTCTTTCAGGTTCTACATCACACTTGTCAGCGATACCTTACAGACAAGAAACCAGAATTTATCAACTGCCAATCTAAAATTATGGGAGGTAAGTGAGTCAGAGCTGGACAACTTTCTGCAGTTGGATATGAAATGATTTGCACTATGTGTTATTCTGCCCTCAAATGAGCTTGCAGCCTATTTATGTCTTGAAATCGTGGATTTGAATATGCTAACATCATGGTAGTAAAATTCTAGGATTCAGCATTTCTCCATCAAGCACCACTATGCACTCTCCTGCTATTCTGTGCTTCCCTAGTCTTCAGTTCTAGAGGCAGCATCCCTTATCCACCTTGTTGAGAAGTCATTCCCCTTAGCAACTTTGATTTTCTCTTTCTAATTTGGTTCATCCAGAAACATTTCCAGGTGGTCTCATGTGTTTCCTGCTATTCAGCATTGCCATTTCCTCACAGGTCTGTGAAAAAGTGATTATTACTGAATTTGTGTTTGATGGAATTTACCCTGATCTTGACAGAAATCCGTTAGTTTGGTGTATCATAAATCCCATTTCATAAGGGGATGGGTGTCAAGTGGCTGGGGCCAATCTCTTTTCAGTGATGCACAGTAATAAGACAAGGAACACTGGATACAAAATGGAACACGAGGAGAAACTTCTTTACAGTGAGGGTGGCAGAGCACTGGAACAGGCTGCCCCGGGGGATTGTGGAATATCCTTCTCTGGAGACTTTCAAGACCCTCCTGGATGCTTTTCTGAGTGGATTACCCTAGGCAATCCTGCCTTGGCAGGGAGGTTGGACTCTATATCTGGAGATCCCTTCTAACATTCTGTGATTCTGTGAAGGTTATTTTCCAGAATGTCTAATTAGGTAAAAGAGTCTGGTCAATATGTGAAATTGGCATTTACCATCTTCTTCCCTAGCAACAAAAACTGTTTTAGGACAAATATTCTTCAGGAAAATAAATGGGTTTGGGTCATTCTTAGACTGAATTGTCTGAGAATGGGCTCTGGGTTTTTTTGTCTTCACTAAAACAGAGCACTCTTAAATTCTTGTACCTCCTGTATTCTTAATAGGTGGAATAAAAGATTAATTTTCTCTTTCACAGTGAGTCTCCAAACCGTAGAATAGAAGTGCAGGCTGACTTGGGGTTTTGTTTAGTTGTCATTTCTTCTCCACAATAGACATCAATTATAAATATAGCAAGTCTTCCTCAGTTCTCTGGTGGTTTTCCACTCATAAATCTAGAACAATTCCTTGATGCTATTATTAAACCTGTATTTTGTGTTGCTTTCCTTACATATTTTTTTTTCACTGTGTTTGTTTTTGTCTTGCATCCCTTGCCTTTAAAACACCAAAGGTAAATTGGAGGAAAGGCAAAATCATCTTTGATGCTTACATTTTAGAGGATATCACTACCTTTGTGGTCACAAATCAGAACTGTTCTGTCAATGATCCCTTTCTTTTAGTACCTTCCCAAACTAAGAAAAAAGGCAAAAAAATTCTTGTAAACTTCATTTGTTTTTCCCCTTCCACGTTAATAGGTTTCCTTTGTTTTCTTTTCAATTTGACGAGGAGGAGAGAGGAGCAGGTTCTGCACCCATGGCAGGAGATAACCTCTACAGTTTCTCCACTTCGTGTGGAAGAAATCTCTTATCAAACCTTTGTCATTTGTGTGCTAATGATACTAGATTCCATCCTTCTGATAAGTCAGTGTTAATAAAGCACCACGTATTTTAGTCTCTGAAATAATTTTATTGTCATAATCTTCATCTATCCAAAAGTAAGTTCCTGTTTCGGTTGACTCAGATATTAACTTTTATCCTAAGCAAGGGTCAGCACAGTGAAAAAAAAAAAGAAACAAAACAAAACCCCCCGAAAAAAACCACACTGAGGTCCATAAGCTTGACTTTGGCTTTTTTAATACACACTAGACCTTCTGTGTCATAGAATGGTCTGGGTCAGAAGACACCTATGAAGATCATCTACTCCAGCACCCTCTGCAATCAGCAGGGACATCCTCAACTAGATCAGGTTGCCCAGAACCCTGTCCAGCCTCACTTTCACTATTGCCAGGGATGGGGCCCAAGCAATCTCCTCAGGCAACCTGTTCCAGTGTTCCACTACCCTTTTTTTGATGGTAAAAAGCTTGTTCCTAACACCCAATCTAAATCTGCTCTCCTCTCATTTCAAACCATTGCCCCTCATCCTGTCACTGCAGACCTTTTCAAACAGTCCCTCTGCAGCCTTCTTGTAGCCCACTTCAGGTACTGGCAGGCTGCTATGAGGTCTGGCTGGAGCCTTTTGTTCTCCAGGCTGGACAACCCCAGCTCCCTTAGCCTGTCCCCATAGAGAGGTACTCCAATGCTCTGATCATTTCTCTGGACCCTCTCCACCAACTATGTGTCCTCCTTATATTGAGAGCTCCAGACCTGGACACAGTACTCCATTCTCCCTGTTGCAGCACCGTACCTAAAATGGCCTTCTTAACCGTCCTCCAAATGGTGACTCTTTTCATATTCCTTGTCTGTCATTCTGACTGTGCACAGATGTAGTCTGTGTGTGTACACAGGGTAAAGACTTTGGACATGGTACAGGGCCAAGGACTCTCTCCTCACAGATACGGAACTTTCACTGTTCTTCACACTGTCATTGTTTTCCTCACACTGAGTTACAGATTCCCTGGGAAATAGTTTCCATTGGACAGAAACTACAACTGTAAACCAAGTACTAGTTGACCCTAATTGCAATAATTTTCTCTGTTTGCCTCACTGAGAAATGGAAAGTCTAAAAAAATATTTTTTATCTGGTGAGACCTCACACAGAGGAAACCTCAACTCTGTGGGATCTGGTATAGGTGATCCTGCTCTGGCAGGGGCATGGGACTGGATGAGCTTTCCAGGTCCCTTCCAGCCCCTGACACTGTGATTCTGATGGAGTGGGTCTAGAGGAGGGCCACAAAAATGATCAGAGGACTGGAACAACTCTGCTGCAAGGACAGGTTGAGGGAGCTGGTGGTGTTCAGACTGCAGAAGAGACCTAATAGCAACCTTCCAGTACCTGAAGGGGGCTACAAGAAGGCCGCAGAGGGACTGCAAAGGCCTGCAGGGACAGGATGAGGAGCAGTGGTTTGAAATGACAGAAGAGCAGATTTAGATTGGATGTTAGGAGCAAGCTCTTTAGCATGAGGATGGTGGAACACTGGAACAGGTTGCCCAGGAAGGTAGTTGAGGCCACATTCCTGGAGATATTCAAGGTGAGGTTTGACAAGGCTGTGAGCAAACTGATCTAGTTGAGGATATCCCTGCTGGCTGACTGCAAAGGGGTGGACTAGATGACCTTTGGAGGTCCCTTCCAACCCAAATCGATGTGATGGTTCTGTGTCACTTCATCCCCTCTACCAAGGCAGCATGTGTTTTTTAAATTACTTGCTTATAAATTCTCTGAGGGATGGTGAGATTTAATACTCTTTCTGGATGGTCAGTTCAGAGCCTGATACTCTACCAGTATTTTTAAAATATGTTATTAGAATGTACATATGAACACATCCCCATGATTGTATTTAATGATATAGAGATGCCCATCAGAGATGCAATGTGTATCTTGTAGCAAATGCATGTTTTCAAAGCAAAAAAAGCCACCAAAGAACACTTCCTCCAAGTGGAACTGAAGATGAAAGATCTTGAGGGGCTTGTTTACAAACTTACTTATCTTATTGACCCTTCTTCCTTCCTGAAGGGCAGTAGCGAAGAAAGTGAAATTCATGCTGCTTCTGTGTCTGCAGGAAGTGCTTGAGAGCTTACCCCTAAGTAAATATGGGTGCCCTTGTGGAACTGCAGACCCTCTCCATTGCCTTCCTTCTTTTACAACTCCTCCCACACACACCCTTCTCCCTGTGGGCCAAAGTCCTGTCCCTGATTCATCTTCTCCAGAAACATTTTTCACTCCATTTTCATCGATTTAGTGTGTAGCAGTATAGTCTGGAGTTAAAGTCTAGACTGTTTCCTGTAACTTGATTGATGTCATTAGTAATTATAGCACTAATGAGAAGTGATTAAAGGTATGGGTGCTAATTCTGAGAACAAAGAACAAATTCAAATTTAGGAGGACTGTAATAAAATTCCTCCCACTAGTACCTTTTACTAAACATTTCCAATTTGCCTTTTGTTTGGGATGTAGAAGAGCTTTGGTCATAGCTCATGTGCAGTCTGGATGTGGTTTTGGAAAGGGAGGGAAAGGCAGGCATTTGGAGACAGAAGGCATTTTGGCTTAGATGAGAAATGTTTTCCACTTTTCAATCTTTCTGATATACAGGTTCTGGTACTGGAATATCAGACACTTGGAGTGTCTTTGTGTTGTGTTATTCAGTGGCTGAGTTAGTCAGAATGTATTGATTTTACATCACTAATATTAAAACCAAAGTTAGAGGTGAATTATGTGCAGAAGTTTTGTCATTTACAGGTTGTGAACTGCTTGATTCTTGACATAATTTTAGGCTGCAACAGGATGAATTTGACTCTCATTTCTGTATAGAACCAAATGATACAGCATTTAAAGCTCTTCAAAGATTAATTCTGGACCTATAAGAATAAGCAGTTGTTGCCACATTTAAATGCACATTAGAAAAGCACAGTCCTGGTAAAGGAGCAAGATCTCAGATTGCTGGATGTTATGATCTTACCATTTTTCTTGGTTTTAGGTTTTCTGCTTCCTGTATTCTTTGATTTTTAACAGTCATTCTGAATTGATTAAAATAGGAGCCTAAAGTAATGACATCTTTGCCTCTGTAACCTTTTCTCTAGGACAGCTGGCAGGAGTCATTAATGGATCATTCTTTTTCTCCTCCAGGAATATGTTGTCAGTGTAAAAAATGTAATGAGTATTTCTTTTTTCATATGCTATGGACTTATCTTAGTTTACCACATTTCAGACCTGGTAAGCATGTAGTGCTGTTTAACATGCTACGTGAGGTTTCACAGAAGGGCTTAGGTTGGGAGAAACTTGAGAGATTATCTACTCCAACCTCCCAACCATGGGCAGGGACACCTCTCAACTAGACCCTTCTGCTCAAGGCCTCATCCAGCCTGGCCATGAACACCCCCAAGAAGGAGGTGGGCGACCTATTCCAGAGTCCCACCACCCTCATGCTGGAGAATTCTTCCTCAGATATAACCTAACTCAGCTTAAAACCACTCCTTCTTGTCCTATTACTGGACACCCTGATGATAAGTCCCTCTGCAGCCTTTCCTGTAGGATCCAATATCCTTCAGATATTGGAATACAGCTCTAAGGTCCCCTCACAGAGCCTTCTCTTCTCTGGGCTGAACACCTCCAGCTCCCTCACCTTATCCTCACATAGCAGAGGTGTTCCGGTCCTTAGATCATAGAATCATAGAATGGTAAGGTTGGAAGGGACCTCAAGGATCATCTAGTTCCAACCCCCTGCCATAGGCAGGGACACCTCCCACTAGTACAACTCACTCAAGGCCTCCTCCAACCTGGCTTTGAACACCTCCAGGGAGGGAGCAGCCACAACCTCCCTGGGCAACCTGTTCCAGTGCCTCACCACCCTCATTAGAAAGAACTTCCTCCTAACATCCAGTCTAAATCTCCCCTCTGCCAGTTTAAACCCATTGCCCCTTGTCTTGTCGTTGCAAGACCTTGTAAATAGTCCCTCCCCAGCCTTCCTGTAGGCCCCCTTCAGATACTGGAAGGCTACTATCAGGTCCCCTCGAAGCCTTCTCTTCTCCAGGCTACAGAACCCCAACTCTCTCATCCTGTCCTCATAGGAGAACTGCTCCAGCCCTCTGATCATCTGATCATTCTTGTGGCCTCCTCTGGACAGCTCTGTGTCCTTCTTCTGATAGGGAACACCAGAACTGGGTGCAGCATTTGAGGTAGAGTCACACAAAAATAAAGGAGCAGAATCCTCTCTCTTTCCTCACTAGCCACGCTCCTCTTGATGGAGCCCAGCACTTGGTTGCCTTCTGTGCTGCATGTTCACACTACCAGATCATGGTGAGCTTCTTAGCAACCAACACCTCCAAGTCTCTTTCTTCATAGCTACTCTCAACCCAGCCTGGATTTCTGCCTGGGATCCACCCAACCCAGATGCAAGACCTTGCACTTTGACTTGTTGAACCACATGCAGTTGTCACTGCCCCAGTGGTCTGGTCATCAAGCAAACTACTGATTATTGAGGCTTGGGGCATGCTTTCATTTTCATGTTGCTCCAGTCTTCCCTGTTGCTGTATCGTACCCCTTTGAGGAGATGATAATGCAGACAGCTGGACAGACACTACTCTGTCCCACGGGGGCAGTTCTGTCGAATTGTCTGCTTTGTAATTAAAATACAGCTGGTCTCTAATGCTGTTCTGCTGAACTGCTGTCCTATCTGTAATGTGTTCCAGCACCTTTCAGCCATGTGTTTGTGTGTATCTGCTTTCACTCTGTGTCTGTGCCTTGCTAAGTATTTTCCTGAGAAATTGATTTAAACTCAACGTGGTGTTTATTGTGGCTTCCAAGGTGCTGCACTGCCGGTGTGGTGCTTTAGAGTTGTGCTTGAAATAGTGCTTTTTTTGTGGAAGAAATCGAACAGCCTGGAAAAATAAATTGGTAGAGGAGTCAGCTTCTGCACACATCAGCCATGCCAGGAATCTAATTGGAGTGTTACAGTGCTGCCTACAAGAAGAAAAACCTTGTGTAGGTCTCCCATGTGAGTCAGTTGTGGGGATTAACGAGGCAGGAATTATAAATATGCAGTTATTTTATTTCTGGGAAGCCCTACCCACAACTTTATATACAATTAAAGAGATGGGGTTAGGAAATTCAGTCGGGAAAATCTTTCACAAGGATGCTTCTACAAGGAATTTAGTAATTCAGAGAAATCAGAAAACTTTGAAGAGGGTTTGCTATAAAAATAGCTTTGCCGCACTTCCGAACAAAGGCAGCCTGGAGCCCCAAGGAACGGAAAGGCTACTCGGGGCAGTCTTCCGAGGCAGTGCTTTTAAATGCAGATCGTGGGGCTCCTTGTAGGCAGAGGCAGGTCCCTTCAACGGGCAGGCAGGATCTGGCAGTCCCTCTTAAAGCCCGATGTAGCAGTCTCCTCCAAGTCTGCCTCAGAGTCCCTCTCAAAGTTCCCCATAAAGTTCCACTGGCAAAGTCCGAGTAAAGTCCCTCTTCTGAGTCTCTCTTCTGAGTCCCCCNGGGCAGGCACTTGGGTGTGCACCGCCACACCGTGTTGCATTACGGGAGAGATCACATCCTCTGCTTACACAGTTACTGTATCTCAAATGAAATACAACTGCTTGGATTCATAAACCAGTAATGACATTAGTAAGAAGTCTGCAACAACTTGGAGGGTGGCTGACAGCCTGTCAGGCACACAACTGTCCTTGACCACTATGTGCATTAATAGATTCATTTGTCTCAAAGGGATTGCCCACCCCACATCAAAAGAGGGACACTAATGTAATCAGTCTTCATTTGACATCACTTTTTTACTCTGAAACCTCTTTTGCTTTACTGGGCAGAATCAGATTTTTTGAAGGTGTTCCATTTGATTTAATGTTGTGTGATTGGTGAGAGACAAAGTGCAGAATATGTAACATAACAATTAGCAGACTTTGGTAACTAATGCTTCTTTTGAAGGTCATATGCTTGAGATTTAAGTGCAAAGACCTGCAGAAGTGTTTTGTTTGCTTTCACAGAAGGTAGAAATCCCTGGAAATCCTCCAGTCCAAGCTGAGCAAGGACACTTTGAGACTCTAAGGCTGAGATTTAAGTTGGGAAATAACATTAACCTTTAAAGATAAATTGATGCTCAGATTTAAGTTCAGGTTCAAGTATTAAAAAGTTACAATTAATAAATCCAGTAAAGATTCTACTTCCTATGAATGTTCAGTCTTTCAGATGTCTTAGTCATCCTTTCTGACTGATAATTTAAATGTTGAAATTCTGTAGAGAACATTCCATTCATGTGATATGGGAATTCATTAAGTTCTAAGAAGGAATTATCTTTCCAGGATTACAATCACAGAAGTACTGTTTCTGTAATCTACTTAACTTGAGCTGATCAGAAGCCCTTCATCTGTCTGATTCTTTTTAGCTGTAGTTTCCTCTTTTATTCAAAAGAGCTTCTAAACTGTTCACTGCAGTGGGGGGGTGGGCTAAATCACTTTTGGAGGTTTCTTCCAGCTCAAACTATTCTGTGGTTCTATAATTCTGTAGACAAGGTTGTCATCACAGCCCCAATACACATAAAATTATGTATAACAGTCATTTGGCAAGGAGGTGAGAGGGAGGAAGAAGAAGGGGAAGACCATGTGTGTCCTGTGAACTTTATATGATCCCCTGTTACATTCAAGTAGTATTGGAAGGCCTCAGGCTAATGGTAGTCTAGGAACTTAGGTCACTGGTAATGATGATTTTAGCAAAACAAATATGCTCAGTAAGGAGGTGAGTGGAGTGCCACTATCACTTGGAATTAATCAAGCTAAATAGTTTGAGTTTGAAATACCTAAACTTCCTGAGTTAGAAGCCAAGAGCTCACTTAGTCCCTTATTACTATTGTGATGTTTTTAGGGGTTCATTCCAGACACAGCTCTTCCTTTTTGTGAACAGTTTCCATGGTGATTTCAGCACAGGAGCTTTACCTTTATGCCCTCAGTGCTGTGTTGCAGTAATGAACAACTGCTAACTTTGGGGGGGTTAAAAAGGCATAGTTCTTTCTCCTAACAAAATTTGTCATTTTGATTGCTGAATCTGGCTGATGCATGTAAGTCAGCTAAGTTTTGACAGCCTAGGAGAAACTTTCAGACTAGGGAAACTCGTAACTTCCTCATTCCTCTTTTCCTTGGAGGAAAAAGAATGCCTTTCTACATAGTTAAACATCTATCTCAACAAGTGCCAGGTAAAGAGTTTCCTGTAGTGGCTTTTATCTTTCTGAAGCATTTTCATTGGTTAAGTAGAGTTTGGAAGGTGGAGGAGGTGTTTTTTGCAAAGTGCTTTCTAAAGCAGTAACTAATCCGATGCATCCAAGTTCATTTTTATTATTGGCAGTTGATAACAGATGGGAGAAACATGCACAATGAGCAGAGAAAGCAAACATAAACAGTCAGAGTAGTAGTGGGTGGCTGGGATGTTGCTGTGACATCACCCTTGCATGTAGAGCTCTCAGTTTACCAGACCACATTCTTCCAGAACTCCATTTACCTTGCAGAGCCACAATTTTCAGTGATTTCAAGCCATTGCTCTTGACTGACTCCATCCTGACTCAGTCTTCTTCTTTCTGATGAGCAACAACTTTATTTCAGCCCACATGATAATAGAAGTTGGTGGGTTTGAATGTGCCACTTAAATGGTGGGTTTAGAAATAAGCAGATTGAGTTTGTAGCAAACATAGGCTTGTAGAATGGCATAGGGTGGAAGTGACCTCCAAAAGTCATCTTAGTCCAACCCCCTCTTCAGTCAGCAGTGACATCCTCAACTAGATCAGGTTTTCAAATCCTTGTCAAGCCTCACCTTGAAGATCTCCAGGGATGGGGCTTTAACTACATCCCTGGAATACCTGTTGCAATCTTCCACCACCCTCATGCTGAAGAACTTGTTCCTAACATCCAATCTGAATGTGCTCTCATTTCAAACCATTGCCCCTTGTGCTATCACTGCAGGCCTTTGCAAACAGTTCCTCTGCAGCCTTCTTGCAGGCCCCTTCACATACTGGAAGATCACTATTAAGTCTCCCCGGAGCTTCTGTTCTCCAGTCTGAACAACCCCAGCTCCCTCAGCCTGTCCATACAGCAAACGTGCTTGGTCATCTTCATGACCCTGCTCTGGACTCACTCACAGTATCACAGTATCACCAGGGTTGGAAGAGACCTCAAAGATCAAGTCCAACCCGATACCACAGACCTCAAGACTAGATCATGGCACCAAGTGCCACATCCAAACGCGCCTTGAACACCTCCAGGGACGCTGACTCCGCCACCTCCCTGGGCAGCCCATTCCAGTAGCCAAATGACTCCATTACGTCATTGCTGTATTGAGGGCTCCAGAGCTGGATGCAGTACTCCAAGTGAGGTCTCAGCAAAGCAGAGCAAAATGGCCATATCCCCTCTCTCCATCTAGAATTTTCAAAGTCACCTATCTTACTGAGAAGTGCAGATCAGTAAACAAGTCAGACCGTGTGCTGTGCCTCCATTTTCAGACTTTAGTGCATTATGTCTCTCAGTAATTAACTATTTAATGAGAAGATCAATAATATTGACACAATGCCTCTAAGCAGCATCTTTGTTTAGACAAATTCTGGTTTATCTTCAGGCCATGAAGTTCCAGTGGAACTGCATCTAAGGTAAGTGTTTAAATTTGTCATCTCCTTCTCAAGCAGCAGCTTGCCATGGTGCATAGCTGCTGGTTCATTCTTTCAGCTGCACACTCTGCTCCTTGATCGATCAAGCTCTAACAGTGGTGTTCCTGGACATTCTCTAAACATCTAAACCTTTCCCATCAGCATTGTTGGTATGGGCAAATATCACTGCTTTTTAAATTTTTTAGGATTTATTGGTCTTATAATCCTCAAGAAAATTCCACTTTTAAGAGAACAATTTTTTTTTTCCTTCAAAGTGATAACTCACAAAGTTTTTTCCACCTTGGATCTTTAGGTGTTTAAGTTTTTCCCAAAATTGCAGAGTTCTGTATATTTGGCCTGTGTTTTATATGCTGGGTTAATAATCCTGACTGCAACTATTTAACATTAACATGAGCACTAATGTTAATTATACACCATTATTTAATACTGATTTTCATTTGTCAAGATTTATCTATAAGATTATAGTCTTTTAAAATGCAGTAAAATGAACAGCATAGTGCTCTCCCAAGGATTAACTTAACATTTCAAGTAAAGATAAGAGATAAATTCCTACAATAAAGTGAAGCTGTTGAAACATAGAATCATAGAAACATTTAGATTAGTAAAGAGCCTTGAGATCATCAGGTCCAACCATGAACCCTGCTCCCCCAAGTTCACCTCTTGACCACATTGCTAAGCACAACATCTAAACGTTTAAACACACCCAGGGATGGTGACTCCTCCACCTCCCTGGGCAGTGTGCTCCAATGCTTGACCACTCTTGCAAGGAAAACATTGTTGCTAATGTCCTGCTTAAGCACCACCTGGTGCAGCTTGAGGCTGTTGCCCCTTGTTCTATCGCTAATTACCTGTGAGGGGAGACCAGCACCTACCACTCTGTTGTTCTTTCAAGTAGTTGCAGAGGGTGATAAAGTCTCTCCTCAGCCTTGGAAGGAATTTCTTCTTTTTCTTGGTCTTTGAGTTTCAGTGGAGAAAATAACTTCACTCTTTCTCCACCTTTGAGTCTGGTCTTACTTAGGTGACCTAAGAGACTAACTACTTGTAGAGCTTTTCAGAACATACTTCACATTCAGATGTTAGGAACAATTTGTTTACCGTGAGGGAACCCTGGAGGTTCCCCAGGGAAGTGATAGGGGTCCCATCCCTGGAGATACACAAGATGAGGCTCAACAGGGCTCTGGGCAACCTGATCTGGTGGAGGATTCCCATCTGACTGCAGAGAGGGAGGATTGAACTAGATGACCTTCAGAGATCTCCTCCAACTCCGGCCATTCTATGATCTGTGCAACAACTTGCTTTTAGCGTACACAAGGACATGCATCTCTTCACTCAACACAAATAATCTCTGCTTACAAAAACATTTATTGTTATAAACTTAACCATTCAAGAGTGTAAATAGTTGACTTGACACCATTGCTATGGAGTACGGAATAAAACAGAAGGGAATCTCAGTATCTTGAGGGTTTTTTTTTTCATTATGAAGAGGTGTCATCAAGAAAGATCTTAATTTTTCACTCTTATGGCTCCTATATTGTTTAAAGCTACTGTTTAAAGTGAAAGAGCACTAGCTCCAGAAACAGTTCTTATGACTACGGCAAGAAAGCTTGTCCCACTCAGCTGCCCTTGGAAAGGACTTCTGTAGCCCCTTGCAGAACCATAAGGATGGTTTTTTTTTTTTGCAATGCAGTTCTTTCTAAAGCTAGGATTTTGCAAGCCATGCTGAGAAATTTGTATAAACTCTGCTTGTTAGAAAGTGCAGAGATGTTGAACCCATATGATGAATTTTATCTATTAAGACCTCATCTTTTCCAATTGATTTACATTTTATTTCCTGTGTTCTGCAGAAGTCATTCTGTCAGGTTTTGACCAGCTAATAGTCTATCGTGTTCCACTGTAACTGTAATTTGTGTGGTTCTGATTAGGAAAAGTTGAAGTAGGAGACTTAAAAACAGCAGAGATCATCCAAATGCCTGTATCTGGTGTGTTTGGAAATACTTGTCTGCTAAAAGTGGGATTGGTTCTTCTCTTGATGAAGTTGATGAAAATGATTCACTCGATGATTTGTGCTGTCCTGCTTTGAGATAGAACAGAACCAATTCTCTGTTCAGTGATTTCACTTTTCAACCAAGTATTTTCCAAGTGACTGCACTTTCTGAAGTCTGGGATGTTTTTGCAAGGTCACTGATAAATCTTATGTACCCTGTTGGAGGTTTCAGTGCTTTTGGGAAGAGAGAAGAATACCCTTCCTAGAGGGGAGGTCAAAAGCAGTTGTTTAAGGTTAAAAAATGTTTTTCTGAAGGAGATCAAACAGCTGGCTACAGTAGAGTTCTAAATGTAGCTAGATCCACAGAACCACAGAATGTTAGGGGTTGGAAGTGACCTCCAGAGATCCATCAAGTCCAACACCCCTACCAAAGCAGGTTCATCTAGGGCAGGCCACACATGAACTCATCCAGGAGGGTTTTGAAAGTCTCCAGAGAAGGGAACTCCACAACATCTCTGGGCAGCCTGCTCCAGTGCTTAATCAACCTTGTTATGCAGAAGTGTCTCCTTGTGTTGAGGTGGAACCTCTGATGTTCCAGCTTGTACCCATTGTTCCTTGTTCTGTCACTGGGCACCACCAAAAGAACCTGGCATCTTCATCTTGACACCCACCCCTCATTGATTAAAGACTGATTAAATTGAAAATAAAAATAAACAATAATATGGGCATCAAATGTGTTACTGTTGACACACACTACTAACTCTGAGTCAGGAGTGAGGTTTTCTGTGACTTGTTCTAGCTGCTCTCAGCCCAGAGTAGTGTTGTGGAAGTTATCCAGTTCCTGCTACATTCAGAAACACTTCAATTTTTCTGTAGGGCAAAGCCTACCTCATCTTTGAACATGGAGAGAGATTTTTCAGTGGAGCTGCTTTTGTACTGTGATGCCTTTAGGGGAGGTTTAGGGAAGTCTCTGTCAGGGCTGCAGACTGCAGAGCCTGCTTACCTGCAGTATGTTGGACATAAGGGCACAGAGCTGTTGGGGTGAGTCCAGAGGAGAGCTGCAAAGATGACCCAAGGGCTGGAACAACTCTGCTATGAGGATAGGCTGAGGGAGCTTGGGGTGTTCAGCTTAAGGAGGACTTCAAAGGGACCTTAGAGTTGTCTTCCAATACCTGCAGGGGTCCTACAGGAAGGCTGCAGAGGGACAGCTGCAGAGGGCCTATTCATAATGTTGTCTAGCAATAGGACAAGGAGAATGCTTTGAAGCTGGGGGAGAGTAGGTTCAGACTGGATCTTAGGGAGAAACTCTTAAGTATGAGGGTGGTCAGACTCTGGAGTAGGTTACCTAGGGAGGCCGTGGACACCTTCCTGGGGGTGTTCAAGGCCAGTTTGGATGAGGCCCTGAGCAGCGGAGTCTAGTTGAGAGGCATCCCCACCAATAGTTAGGAGGTTGGAGTAGATGATCACTGAGATCCCTTCCAACCTAAGCCATTCTGTAACTCCATAATTTAGCTGTACCCAGTACAAATTCCCACACAGCAGCCCACAGTAGAGGTTTTCTTTCCACAGTTTATCTTGAGCCATGTTACCTTCAGGGTTAGCATACCAAATGTTATCTCTGACAGAAGCTGAATGCTAAAATAACCACCCTTCACTGACAGAAAAGCACAAAAGGACATTAGATTAAAACAAAAACTCTCTTACTGTGACTGGAATTAGAGATTTTTTTTTTTTCACCAGTCTATTAAAACTTTTTAAAGAAGTAGTGAAGGAGTTTAGTATCAAAGTAGTAGATCTTTGTGCAGTAATTGCTGGTAGGTGTCTTTCCAAACTTGTAATGAAGGCTGAGAAAGTGGAAGGTGGATAAAAAAAGATCTGATAAATCAGAAAGAAAAATACTCCAAGCAGTAGCCAGGTACTCTTGGCATTCCTTTTAAGTCAGCATCAAGGCTCATGCAATTCAACATTAGCAGCCTGAATGGCAGCATGAAATGCTGAGAGAGACTAAAGAAATTAACTGCAGCTTTTAAGGAAAAAAAATAAATTCATAATATTGTGAAGTTCATTTCAGACTAAACAGGTTGGCTTTCAAAAATCACAGAAACACTAGACTTGAAATTGCTTTTTTTTTTTCTTCTTCAGCATTTTTCCATTCTTAGATAACTTGCCAGGAAGAGATTTGTAACATAGTAGCACAGATTGAATGGCTAGCAAGCTGCATTTTTTTTTTCTTTGTAATTTTCTCTATCATTTGATCAAAGTTTATATGTATGTTTAATAATAATTGTCAGTATGAAGAATTAGAAACTTGCTAGAACTAAATAAATGGAATCATAGAATGGTCTGGGTTGGAGGGGACCTCAAACAGTCATATGGTCCAACCCTCCCTGCAATAAGGAGGGACATCCTCTACTAAATCAAGTTGCCCAGAGCCTTTTCTAGCTTCACTTTGAGCATATCCAGGGATAGAGTCTCAACTGCCTCCCTGGGCAACCTGTACCAGTATTCCATCATCCTCATGCTAAAGATTTTGTTCCTAACATCCAATCTCAATCTGCTCTGCTCTCATTTCAACCCATTGCCCTTGTCCTGTCACTGCAGGCCCTTGCAAACAGTCCCTCTGCAGCCTTTTTGTAGCCCACTTCAGGTAGTGGCAGACTCCTATTAGGTCTCCCCAAAACCTTCTCTTCTCCAGACTGAACAACCTCAGCTCCCTCAGCCTGTCCTCATAGCAGAGGTGTTCCAGATCCCTGATCATTTTTGTGGCCCTCCTCTGACCCTGCTCCATCAGGGCCATGTCCTTACTGTGTTGAGTTCTCCAGAGGTGGATGCCATACTCCACATTAAGTCCATATGAGGTCACCTTCATTTTTAAGAAGCAATGAAATTTGTTTGCTTTGGGTTTTTTTTTTTTTAAGAAAATGCTGTTTAGTGACAAAATCTGTACACTTTCTTTTATTTTATTTGAAAAGCCATAGGCAGGGACACCTCCCACTAGTACAGCTCACTCAAGGCCTCGTTCAACCTGACCTTCAGCACCTCCAGGGAGGGAGCATCCACAACCTCCCTGGGCAACCTGTTCCAGTGCCTCACCACCCTCACTGTTAAGAACTTCCTCCTAACATCCAGTCTAAATCTNCTGAGGGTTCTGGAACTGCACACAGTACACAAGCACATAGCTCTGTCTGCTTGCATTGAAGAGTAACCATGCAAAATTTGAGGTCAGGTGCCCTTGGAGTTGAACATCTTGGCAATAATGCAAGTGGTTTCCTACTAAAAACAACTCAAAACACCAGCTGGCCCAATAACACCTTTTGGTGGGGTTAATACTGTCTGGCAGCACCTGAAGAGCTTGTATGGTTCACCTAGTGCATGAGAAGTCCTGAAATTCCTTAAGGCTTTTTTTGTCCAACAGACAAAACCAAAGAATATACTTAACAGGAATTGTCACATCTTTGGGGAGAAGCTAAACAAAGACAGAAAACAGCATTTCCAGACTCTAGGAGAAAGATGTTGACTGTCACATGTAGCTTTTTTCTTCATTGTCTCAGTGCAGATGGTTGGCACAAGTTTACACCTAAGGGGTCACAGTTCAGGCATTTTTATTTTCTCACAAAGCAAATTTCTCTGGAGATTGTTTAGTATTTACCTCCTAGAGAGCAGCTTAAACATTTGGCAGGTTGTGATTCTTTCATAGGAGTGATTCACCAATACATCCAGTATGAGTGTGGCTGGTTTTGCAGTGATACTAATGTGAGGACAAGACAGTCAGTCATATCAGAAACCACCTACACCTGCTGTAAAAATACACTGATGAAATTCAGTAGGCTACTGACATGTAGATTTCTGTGTTGCTCGTAGATTAGAGCGGAATTTTAAAAAATATTTTACTGATAGTGCATTGCAGAAGATTATCTAAAAGTGGTTCTCCAGAACAGTCTCAGAATCTTGTCTTCTGCAAGTAGCCACCCATAGAAAAGTAGAGCAGAGCTTACCTGGAGAGAACACAGGGCAGAACTTGCAAGTTCTTTTTTCTCTGCTGAAAGCAATGTGGAGTAATACATACCAGTCTTTGGTCACAAATCCTGATCTTTCCAGGAATATAGAAAACACAGAACAATGTCAGTCTGCACTTTCCTGTTGGTACTGACAAGCAAGTCAGCAATCACAGAATTGTCAGGGTTGGAAGGGACCTCAAGTCTCATCTAGTTCCCAACCCCCCTGCCATGGACAGGGACACCTCACACTAGCCCCATCCAACCTGGCCATAAAAACATCTTTGGGCAATCTGTTCCAGTGTCTTACCACCCTTAGGATGAAGAACTTCTACTTAATGTCTGATCTAAATCCCCCTTCCTCTAACTTGTATCCATTCCCCCTACCCTTCACTTCTCAACATCCTAGAATGTCTCTCACCAGTTTTCCTGTAGCCCACTTCAGATCTGGAAGACCACAATAAGGTCTCCTCAGAGCCTTCTCTTCTCCAGACTGAACAGCCCCAACTCTCTCAGTCTTTCTCCATAGGAGAGGTGTTCCAGCCCTCTGATCATCCTCATGGACCTTCTCTGAACACACTCCAGCAGTCTGTGCTTTTACTCGCCAACACATGTTAAGGCTTCAGAAGATACTTAGCCTTATAAAGCTCTCCATGTATCCTGCTTTTCTTGAATTCAGCAGAATATTTGTAACCTTGTAAAGCAACAACAGAGTTAATCCGGCATTAAGAGCTTTTAAAACTCTTACCCTGGAAAACTGGCATGGATTTATACAAGAGGTTCAAACCTTTACCAAAAAAGGGAAACTATTTCCCTTGTGGTATTGCCCTGTACATGTATTTGTTGGAAAAGTTACCTAAAGAGAAGCCAAATTAACCTCAGAACTGGATTTCAACTAGAAAATTAGTTTAACTAATTTAATGAATTAACAAACTTGTTCTAAAAACCAAAATAACAATTGTCGAAAACTCTTGGAAGTAAACCAGTGTGCAGTATTTAAAGTTGTTTGGTTTTATGATCTGCCTCCTCAGGGTCTGAAGAGAGAGCAGTTGAAAAGTTCAAGTTGCATTTCTGTCTCTGCAAATTCCAGCTCTCAGTGTTCTCAAGTACTTGTCTCATCAACATCAATGCTACTTGTTGTGCAGCATCTTTGTTGCATATAACAATAGGAAGGAAAAAAAAAGAAAAAAATCTAAACTCACATCTTTTCCACATTCTATACATCCATTATTTTTAATTGCTGAGGTTAAAAATGCAACAATATTGGTATATATTGGCCAGGGTGCTCTTAGCTGTATTTCTCATGTTGACTCATCACTTGTGAGTCATTGTGTGTAGGTTCTTGGGTCCCTCCCCCACCTCCATAGTTTGTGTTTTAGTTCAATATAATTTTAAGGCATTTTTTTTAATCTCAAGGGTTCCTGCCTGTGCAGCTTGTACAGTTGTTGTTGTACAGGCTAGCTGGGGCAGCCTTCACTTTCTTTCCTCATTGTTTGTTTGCTGTTTCTAAGGAAAGTTGTGTTATCTCTAAAACAAGGCTGAATGAGACTTTTGTTCTTATTTCTCCTTAGGGACCCTTCAAATTAATGGTTGGGTTTTTGTTGGTTTTTTTTTTTTTTTAGGCTGTCAATATTTTTTATGTAGACACATGTTACAGATGAAGAAAAGCACTTAGGCTTGTGGTTAGTTTCTGTTGTCTTTGTATGTCTCTGAGAGCAGGAGGTTTTTGCAACAGCGTATTTGCTGTAGTACTTGGTGCAGCTTTGCAAACAGTCCCTCGGCAACCTTTTTGTAGCTCCCTAGAGCCTCTCTTCTCCAGACTGAACAACCTGAACTCCCTTGTCCTCATAGCAGAGGTGTTCCAGCCCCCTCATCATTTTTGTGGTCCTTCTGTGGACCCACTCTGTCAGGTCCATGTCTTTCCTGTGTTGAGGGCTCTAGAGCTGGTCTCATTACTGCAGGTGAGTGAAGTGGCAGAATTCCCTCTCTCCATCTCTGGCCACGCTGCTTTTGATGCAACCCAGGCTGCCATTTGCTTTCTGGGCTGCAGGCACACAGTGGCTTGTGTCCAACTTCTCATCTACCAGCACCCCCAAGTCCTTTTCTGCAAGTCTTCTCTCAATCTCACCATCTCCCAACCTAGATTGATATCTAGGATTGCCCCAGCCTGGATGCAGGACCTTACACTTTGCCTTGTGGAACCTCGTGAGATTCTCTCCAGCCTGATAACAAATTCCCTGCAAAGTAGGTTAAGTTTTAAAGCTTGTGGGTGACACCAAGGGACTGCTGTGTCGTGCAAAGCTGAATTTTTGCTACTTCTTTTGATGAAAAGGTTAAAAAATAGGACAAAATAAGTTTTTGATACTCCATGTATCTTTAGATGTACCAGTTCATACTAACAGCACATTAACTTTGAAGAGTTTTCAGTTTGTGTGGTTCTGCATATTGCAAACATTTATCAGCAGTTCATCCCAGAGAGGGGATGGTCCCTTCTGTTCAGAAGCAGTAGAGAAAGACTGCTGAAGAGAGTGAGCATGTAAAAGGGATAAATGTGGAGCAGAAATGCTCTTCTGTTGAGAAAAATTGAAGTAACTGCTACACTGTGGGTCACAGAAGAGATAAAACAAATAAGCTGACTAGGATGATAAAGCTGAAGGCTTAGAAGATACTGAGGCTTGCTGGAACTTCAGCTACTAATGTTTAAATAAAGTGTATTGTCAAATGAAATATGGGCAGTGCTCCATGTGGAGAGGAGTCAAAGGTAGATGGATCAGAGCAGCATAAAATAACTCTAGTAATAGTTTTTGGGGGGCACTTGAAAGTGAAATATTGTTATAATAATTGGAAAAACAAAAGCTGAATGCATCCAGACTTGTCCTGCAGAGTCAGTCATGTATTCTCCAGGGAAATAGCGTGACATCCAACCAAAGTTAATCTGCGTTAACATGAGTGGTGTGTGCATCTGGGCATGGCTTCAGTGATTTAGTAGAACACTCTCCTGATATACTGTATGAGCATAAGGCTTAAAAACTACTATGTACCTAAGTTATGTTCACTGCTTCTTGTATTACCCAAGTATTACACTGCAGTGCTGGTACCTGTATGAAATGGTTTGAGTGAGAAAACAATTTACCCTGCTATCCAAAAATGCAGCTGGATGGTTAACAGACAACACATCTGCTCTATAACCTTCTGCATGAAAATAATTTTATTTAATACAAAGCATAATAGATGTTTGGGTCTTCTGTTTCTTTTGCTACTGCAGGAAATAGCATACTCCATTCAGCAGCAGACAGTGTGACAAGTGCAGTACAGAAGGCAAGCCAGGCTTTGAATGAGCGTGGCGAAAGGCTAGGTCGAGCAGAAGAGAAGACAGAGGAGCTGAAAAACAGTGCTCAGCAGTTCGCAGAAACTGCACACAAGGTAAGAGTTTGGTTTGGTGGAACAAACCTCTTAATAGGTCAGAGCCACACACTGCTGTATTGTGAGAGGAGGAAGTTTTAGAACAAATTGCAGTTGGTTGCTGTTTACAGCTTGCTGTTACTCCTTGATACAGTTCCTCACTTGGCAGTTTTCTGGTTTATAACTTTGTACTGTGTTTGGCTGAGGTGGAGTTGGTTTTCCTCAGAGCATCTTTCACAGTGCTGTGTTTTGTAGTGGTAGCTGGAAGACTGTTGATAACAATGTGTCCTTGTGGCCTGCAAGGCCAATGGGATCCTGGGGGCCATTAAGAAGAGTGTGACCAGTAGGTAGAGGGAGGTTCTCCTCCCCCTCTACTTTGCCCTGGGGAGACCTCACCTGGAATATTGCATCCAGTTCTGGGCTCCCCAGTTCAAGAGGGACAGGGATCTACTGGAGAGAGTCCAAGGGAGGGCTATGAAGATGATTAAGGGACTGGCACACTGCCCTGTGAGGAGAGGCTGAGGGACCTGGGGCTTTTTGGTGTGGTGAAGAGAATTAGAGGGGATTTAGTCAGTGTTTATAAATACTTGAGGGCACAGTTGTGCCCTGTGATAAGACAAGGGGTAATGGATGTAAACTACAACACAGGAAGTTCCACCTCAATATATAGAATCATAGTATAATAGAATAGTAAGGAAGGGACCTCAAGGATCAGCCAGTTCCAACCCCCTGCCATAGGCAGGGACACCTCCCACTAGTACAACTTACTCAAGGCCTCAGCCAACCTGGCCTTGAACACCTCCAGGGAGGGAGCAGCCACAACCTCCCTGGGCAACCTGTTCCAGTGCCTCACCACCCTCACTGCAAAGAACTTCCTCCTAACATTTATATATATGAGGAAGAACTTTACCGTAAGACTCACGGAGCACTGGCACAGGCACCGCAGAGAGGTTGTAGAGTCTCCCTCTCTGAAGACTTTGAAACCCTGTCTGAATCTATCACAGTATCACCAAGGTTGGAAGAGACCTCAAAGATCATCAAGTCCAACCCATCACCACAGACCTCAAGACTAGACCATGGCACCAAGTGCCACAGCCAAACCCACCTTGAACACCTCCAGGGACG
>VWZE01018877.1:43893-55494 GCA_013396675.1 Eubucco bourcierii
AGGGCTTGTGCTCGAGGCCTCTCCCCAGCCTCGTTGCCCTTCTCTGGACACACCCAAGCACCTCAATGTCCTTCTTAAATTGAGGGGCCCAGAACTGGACACAGTACTCAAGGTGTGGCCTAACCAGTGCATAATACAGGGGGAGAATGACTTCCCTGTTCCTGCTGGCCACACTATTCCTGATGCAGGCCAGGATGCCATTGGCCTTCTTGGTCACCTGGGCACACTGCTGGCTCAGTGCTGTGCTGTTACTGTGTGACCTGCACTAGTTTCTGTTGTCCTCTTCTGGCAGAGAGGTTGGACTCAATGATCTGTGGAGGTCCCTTCCAACTGCTAACATCCTGTGATTCTGTGAACACACCAGTGTTTTGGCCTCTGCTGTGCACCAGTGCTGTACTTTTCCAACACCTCCCCACCAACAGCAGCCTAAGGGGTGGGCAAGATCATGGGAGGGACCAGCTGACCCAAACTGACCAAAGGGACTTTCCATACCATATGACGCCAGCTTAGTTTGCCTGCACTTTTTATTTAACTCATTTAAGCTCTTTTCTCTTGCCTTTTATTTTCAGTTTTAAGTCCATTTTATAATTATTTGACATTGAAATCAGTAGTCAGTAAAAATTCAGTAGTCACAGAGGTAGAAAGGCAATCAGTGCTTCATTTTCATCGTGCTGTAGTGGCAGAGCTGCTGAGCTGATCTCTTAAATTGCTTGTCTAGGATTTCTGATTGTATTTAAGTTCCCTGATTGTTAGGTCTAAACAACTGGTCTTTGTTTCTAGCATCTTGCTCTAGCCCACAGGTAGCAAAGTAGTGGAACACTGGGAAACACAGCTAAGAAAGCTGATTAATGCTATCTTCCCCACACAGCAAAGGGAGACTTCATCTATCTGTCACAGCAAAAGAAAGAAGTTAAAGATTTGAAGCATCTTTTGGAGAATCCAGTTTACCTATTCTTCTGATCCAGGCAGTGGCCACATAAATTTGCCATTGCTCTTTTTACATGCAGTCACTCTTTAATTCACTTTTTTTTATTTTGTTTTTCAGCTTGCCATGAAACACAAATGCTGAGACACTGCCCAAAGTTGAAATCTTCCCGGGAGAAACTGGAAAGGCTGTATTCAGCAGTTCTTACAGGAGATCCAGCCTACTGCGTGCTTTAGTTCTTCCCGTTCAGTGGAGATGCATTTTCAGTTTCTGTGCAGGAAAAAGTGTTGCATTTCTACCTTTTTTTTAACTTACTTGGTTTTTTTTGTTTGGGTTTTTTTTTTGTTGTTGTTCCTCTTTTTGTAATATTGCCACACCACAGTCCTGCAGTACTTTCTTACCTGTATTTCAGTTGTTAACAGGAGTGAAAGCAAACGGGGAAAACTGGACCAAATGCCAAGCTGATCAGGATTAAAACAGTAATAATCTTCCTCATTTGTACAAAAAAAAAATTATTTAACTGGTATATATGGAAATAATATCCAAGCAAGAGGCATACTTCGTTTTATGTATCATCAGCAGAATGTGAACGTGGGAATTAATTGCCTGGAGGTTGTAACTGTAGTGGTGATTGGATGGCTGTATCCTGGACAACAGGAATCTTGTTTCTGCTGAGCAGTGTGAGAAGTTTGGCAAATGCCATCACCAGCATTCAGAAGTGCATGTCTGGATTTCGTAGGGAAATCTGTTACTAGAGTTGCATTTTGAGTATTCCCCCTTGGATTGATTATTTGGGTAGCATAACAAAACCCACAGAATGTATGCTGGAGGTTCCAAAATTGAGGGGAAAAAAAAAAAAAAAAAGTCATTTTTACATCTGTACACACAGAGCTGCTCCTCAGAGAGAGTCTGAAATTTAGCTATCTGTTAGAAAATAACATTTCACTTTCTTTTTTTTTCATCTGTGATTCTGTAGCTAACTGTTAAATAAGGATGCAAAGACTTGGGAAAATAGGAATGCACCATTTCCCAAATCATCTGCTTTTCCTGAATCCCATGGCAGGAATATTGGGGAAGAGAGAAGAAATTTGGCTTGTTAGAGTGACTTTTATGTTAGCTAGAGTCTGATTTTTTTAATTTTTTTTTTTTTTAAACAGAGGTTTTCAACAAGCATGTCTTAGTACATTAGAATCCTAACCCCTACTTTGGGTCTCAGTTTTCAATCTATATTATCACTTCACGAGTGACTGCCTACTTCAGTCTCTATTCACTGTGTGCAATATGTGCACTGTATTCTCCTGCAAAAATAAGTAGGTTTCTCTTCTTCACAGCTTTTGGCTTCACATTTTTAAGATGCTCTAATATACTACTAAAAAGAAGAGGAAATGAAAAAGGGGGAGGGAGAGGGGAAAGCTGCATTCTTCTTTTTCTTTTTTTTTTTCTTTTTTTTTTTTCTATTGTTAGTATTTATTTTTTTTTACCAGTAAGCTGGAAATAGAAATTCTAGTAGAAATTTCAGCCTTGATCTTCTGAAGATGTCTGCTCTTCATTTGTGTCCTCATCTAACCAGAGAGCCAGCAAGCTGGCATTACATGAATGTACTGTACTCTTCATTTTTGATGTAGAATAAGATTTTTTGCATTATTAATGACACTTTTAAACAGTCTAAAATCCGCAGAGCGGTGTTTGTAAGGGAGATAAAAGCTTCTGTAGTAATTGAGACTCTGTTTTAGTTCCTGCAAGATGAAGTAAATTAAAATCTCTTGGAAATACCCAAAGATGCTTGGCTTTAGGAAAATAATTCTCCTTTGAAGGATGACTGTGCAGTGAACTGATTCCATTCAAACTTGACACCTCTTCTGTTTGTTGTCCCTGTAATTTAAACCCTTTTGTATGAAGCTCTGTATTTGATTTCACAGTGGGAATGGAGAAAGGATAAATTTGTCATCTGTGTAGCATAGTAGAATCATTTAGGTCTATTTAGCATCACCACTACCAGTTACTACATCAACTGAAAGGGAATTTGTTCATGCCTGTTCTAAGTCAGAACAGGCTCGTTAATGCCATGGCCTCTGTACCCTCTGCTGAACTGTGTGCTATTAATGCTTAGCCTGGAAGCGTCAGTAACTTCCCGAGTGCTCTTGTGATGACTGTGGGTATTTCTGCACATCAACCAGCTCCTCACTAGAAATCAAACTTCTGCTGGGCACTAAATGTTTAAAAATAGCTGCATTAGAAATTAGTCAGGGAGTTCGTTTTTTCTGACCACATAGCTGTCTTCTGTCATCATCTTTTCCACTCCTTTTTTAAGTCTTAACTTCTGCTAACCTCACAAGTCTCTATTTCTCCTGAGAGAAAGAAGGAATAGGTTTTGAACTGCTGCCACCTAGCTGGTCTTCTGCTGTCAGTAATTCAGGAGAAATGGCTATACCCCAGGTGAGATAAAACTGGCAAGCATTAGTCGTCTGAATTCAGCTTAACGGGCATTGCTTTGCAACTGTTTACATGAGTATCTGCTGGACAGAACAAGACTGCAGTTGTGCTGCCGACTTCCAGATGTGTTTGCAAAGCTGAGCTACCCTAAAATACTGCTTCAGTCCTACTGACAGTTTTTCAGCATTTTGGATGTTTCTGTCCTCCAGTTAAGTGTGTTTTGTGTTATATATCATACCTCAGGACTTTCAGCCAACCATTAAAAGCCATTTACTGTGGGAATTCTGAAGGAGGGCAGAGCAGTTCATCTGCGTGTTTACTTTGTTCATTCAACTACAACCTTTTGGTAGTTTTTAGATAATGGATCAGAGGTGTGTAAATGTCTCTCCAAAGGTAAATCTTGACAGCATTGCAATTTCCTTCTGGGACTTGGCTTGTAGAGGATACAACCTAGTGTTATTAGGTAGTCATGTACATAACGTATACGTCAGGTTAATGTTTCATATGGAAGAATGTATTTGTAAATTGTCACAACATCAGTAAGTTTCTTTATCTTTGTAAAGTTCTGCAAAGAATAAAAATAATGCATTGTTAGAACTTGACTGCTGTACTGCAAACTCTTGTCTTAAAAGGCTACTTTTGTGTCTAGCAAAAGGTGTGCATTATGTGAAATACTAACAAGAAAAAATAAACTACTTATCTCGTAGGTAGGTTTGACTATGATAGGTCAGAATTGTAGTACTTGCTGGTATCTGTTGTAACTTAATTCCATGAAAGTTCTCAAAGATGTAGAAATTATTTTGTGCCATTGGGGGGGGGGGGGGGGAGNNNNAGAGAAGTGTGTGTGGCAAGGGGGGGGGGGGAGGGAGAGAGAGAACAAAAGAAAAAGAAAAACAGCAAGTGGGATCTACTCTCTTGAGTCATTACTGGAAACCTTGATTTTGTCATTAAATACTTTAACTGTGATCAAAAGCAAACTGTCCTTGGATTATTTGAGTTATCTGTTCAAGAGATAAATAACTTCTAAATAGCATTTTTATATTCCACTCTAGCAAAACTAAATTATAAAGTTTAATTTCCACCTTAACAATGACAATTTTTCCCTGGGAAAAGTCCTGCAATTAGCAGTGAAGTTTTGAGTATCTCCCTCTCTGGAGATACTCAAAACCCATCTGGACACGTTCCTATGTGATCTGGTATAAGTGATTCTGCTCTGCAGGGGGCTTGGACTGGATGAGCTTTCAAGGTCCCTTCCAACCCCCAACATTCTGTAATTCTGTGACAGGAACTAGGTTGATGGATTCATGTCCAAACTGATTCCAGTCAATGGTTAACACAGGTTTAAGTGCACATCCTACCTGAGGGCTGCACAGGTTACAAAATATCTGTGTTTGGTTTCACCTTGCTAGAAAATGCTGTTTCCTCTTTGTCCATCTAATTTTACTTTTGATAAAATATTTTTGATAAATATTTATCGAAACAAAATCTGATTTAGTTGCGTTCTGCGTTTTTAACTCAGCTAGCAGCTGAGTCTGGGCAGGCCAGTTACAACAGAGGGGTTTTCTCCTTTCCCCTCTTTGGGTGGTCAAGGAGAAAAGGGGCCTGGAAAAAGCCAAAATGTGAGTTGAGTCAAGGACAATTTCCTGATCTGTTGCATGGCTAATCAGATTACAGGGAAGACATAAGGGAAAGAAGAAAGGGAAAACATAACTGCTTGAGAGAGTCCAGCGAAGAGCCACAAAGATGATGAAGGGAATGGAAGGAACATCTCTCTTACGAGGAGAGACTGAGGGAGCTGGAGCTCCTGAGCTTGGAGAGGAGGTGCCTGGGGGGTGACCTCATTCATGTTGGTAAAGATGTAAAGGGTGAGTGCCAAGAGGATGGAGCCTGGCTCTGCTGGGTGATGCCCAGTGACAGGATGAGGGGCAATGGGTGGAAGTTGAGGGATAGGAAGTTCCATGGAAACATGAGGAGGATTTTTTTCCCTGTGAGGGTGACAGAGCCCTGGAACAGGCTGCCCAGGGGTGTTGTGGAGTCTGCCTCTGGAGGTACTCTAGACCGTCCTGAATGTGTCCCTGTGTGATCTGGTATAGGTGATCCTGCTCTGGCAGGGTGGATTGGACTGGATGACCTTTCATGATCCCTTCCAGCCCCTAACGTTCTGTGATAAAGGAGAAAAGGTATCAATGTACACCATGGAAAACTGCTGCTGCTGCATGCAAACCAAAACTGGAACAAGAGGGACAAGCCCCAACCCAGAAACTGGGGAAGAAACACAAAAAAAACCCCTGAAACAGGAAACTTCACAAACTCTGGAATATATTACAAATCCATAAACCCTGGGCAACTCCTTCCTGTTACACGGTGAGCACGATGTGAGCATGGTGTAGAATGTATCATCCAGCTTGCTCTGTTGCTCTGTGCTTCCTGGGAGCATAGCCCCATCCCTGCATCCTCTGTCGCTGTGGGAGGGATGTGGGCATCTCTCCTAGTGGAGCCCATCAGCTTAAACCAATACAAGTTTCCCTACAGGAATAAAACCATGAAGGTGGACTTGTTCTACACGCAGAGGAGCAATCCCTTGTGTCTGAGTGAGGGCTACTTGCATCATACCAAGTATGAACCATCTCTGCCATTTCTGTTTTGTCAGGCTTAAACATGGTCTTGAGGATTCTCACCTCCAAATTGTCCCAGTGACACATGCTGTCAAATATTGTGAAACTGCTCAGATTCTCAAGTGGATACGTTAAAATAGTTGTAGGTAAGTGTTACTAGAGCGCATTTCACCTGCGTGTAGTTGAATGAAATATTAGTACAAGAAATCAATCTCTGACTGGTCAGAAGAGTTTTATGGTAGTTTACATGTAATTTGGCAGGGGTTTTTCCCCATCATTATTGTACATTCATCTTGTAAGAACAGAAAAGAAGATGTTTGGTTTGTTTTCTGAGGGTTTTTTTAGATCGATTTCACCATGATGGGTTTAAACTGGGGTTTAAACCATATGAGTTTAAATTGACAGGGGGGAGATTTAGACTGGATGTTAGGAGGAAGTTCTTTACAGTGATGGTGGTGAGGCACTGGCACAGGTTGCCCAGGGAGGTTGTGGCTGCTCCCTCCCTGGAGGTGTTCAAGGCCAGGTTGGAGGAGGCCTTGAGTGACCTGTGCTAGTGGGTTGTGTCCCTGCCTATGGCAGGGGGTTGGAACTAGATGATCCTTGAGGTCCCTTCCAACCTTACCATTCTATGATGGCTCTTTGGATTTGTTTTCTTGATCTTACGGTTGTCATAAATCATCAGCCTCTAATCTGCTACTATATGTTATTTATTATGAAGTATGAGGAGGTTTTGTTTGTTATCTTTGACTTATGGAAGAGGCTCAAGCATGAGTGTTTACTGATTTCAGGTGTTAGGATATCTAAAAAGTAGATGTGATTTCATTAAGTGTGTTGCCATGCTCCTGGAGACATAACTGAGAAAATTAAATCAGAATGCTTGTCACCTTCACTTGCAAGTCACAGTAGCCATGAAGATAAGCACTAGTTCAGGTAGCAAGTAGGTAAACAGACCTGTCCAGTGCTTACTAAGGATTGCAATGTATTAGCAGCCACCAGGGAAACATCTAAAAGGAATTAAAGGGGTGCTTCTCTCCAAGGGAACACAGCTGATAGCCCAGCTAAAGCCTCTACATGAACTCAGAACGTGGGCAACAAGCTGGCAACTACCTTGCTGCATGGACAACAAAGAGGAGATGGAAGCTACCTTGCTGCATGGGCAACCAACAGGAGGAGTTGGAAGCTACTGGAAGGCTATGGCATAGTGACTGTTACTGAAACTTGGTTGGATGGATCCTGAGAGCTGAGTGTGTCTATCACTGGATACAAGCTGTTCAGAAGAGACATGGAGGGGAAGGATGGGCAGAGGTGGTGTTCTTTGTGTTGAGAAATGGATTGAATGCAAAGAGATGGCCCTAAAGAATAGCCACCACCAAGTCAAAAGCTTATGGATAGGAATTAGAGATCAAGGCAACAAGGGGAACCTTGTGGTTTCAAATCTAGTACAGGCTTCCCGATTGAGAGGAGCTTACAGATGAAGCATTTCTACTCCAACTACAGGAGGTATACTGCTCACAGGCTCTTATTCTGCTAGGGGACCCTGACACTTGCTGGTAAAGCAACACAGCAAGCTGTAGGCAGTCCCAGAGTGCTTGGATGATAATATCTTGAGACAAGAAATGGCCACCCCCACCCGAGGGGATGGCGATGCAGTACTGGATCTGTTGGTGACCAATGCAGATGAGCTCATGTCAAGACTAGAGGCAGCCTGGACTGCAGTGGTCATGCACTTGCGGAATTTGCAGTACTAAGGGACATGAATCAGTCAAGGAGCAGAGTCAGGCCCCTGAGTTTCAGAAAAACAAACTCCCAGCTCTTCAGGGAGTTAGTCAGCGTAAGACTAAGTCAGAAGTGACAGAGTAACAACCAAGAGGTCCCTGTGATGACACAACTGCCAGGGAAGAGGACAGCAGTGGTGGAGGGCTTTCCAGCAGTGTTTTCTCACAAGCAGGCAGGGAACCATCTGCACAACTTTAGAAGCAAGTTCTAGGAAAATTTCCTTGGAACAATACTGAGGGGAGTTAAACCTACCTATGGAGACATGCGAATACCCTTGAGGTTTATGTTTCCGTTTTCTGTTGCTTCCCCATGTGCAGGTGTTCAGCATTTCAGACAGGCTAAATGCAGGTCTCTTAGAAGTTGAAGCAGCCAAACTGTGACAGGTACCATTCTTCACTGAGGCCATGAACAATTGTAGAGCTGCCAGTGTCTGACTGAAATAATAGCTGTACACACAGGATCATTTGTAAGACAGGAGGCTGAGAAAGGTCCCATTTATCTGCCAGGCAAGGTTTCGTAACTCTTGGCATCCGTTCATGAGGAAAGCATCATTAAATGTTAGCTCTTGCTAATTATCTCAGCTTAGTAGATGTTAGATTAAAATCTTTTTTTTTTTTTTTTTTCCTTTCTCCTGAAATCTCTCTTCTGTGTGGCAGGCTCTGCAGCAGGCTGGCTCTGGAAGAGAAGTAGGTGGCAAGGAAGAGGTTATGTGTTTGTGGTTATTGATTTGGTATGCTTCATAGGATCTGCTTCTCTGTCTGGCACAGTAAATGTACAAGGTTATTTATGGCTTCACTTATTACCCTGACTGTCATCTAGCTCCCGCTTTTGTACGGTCTTCCCCTATTCAATATCATGTTTTTCACTCATTCCTCATAAATCCCTCATCCTTAGAAGTGGCTCCGCAAGCAAATTCTGAGGATTTTAAAGGCCAGCACAAAGTGTGATCTTGAGCCCTTGCCTTAGGGGGTTTGAGCAGCTCCCATCGTGTTCTTTATAGCCTGCAGTTTGTTGCTGTGTGTAGGTGAAGAGGTGTATGTACACTGCACAGGAAATGAGGGTGCTTCACCGGGGCAAGGTGGCAGTGAAGGTGCTTCAGTGTGGGTGAAAGGACTTAGAACAAGATGGATGTGCTTAATCACAGAGTGGTTTGAGTTGGAAGGGACCTCCAAAGGTCACCTAGTCCAATCCTCCTGCAGTCAGCAGGGACATCCTCCACTAGATCACATTGCTCACAGCCTCGTTGAGCCTAACCTTTAATACCTCCAGGCACGGTGCCTCATCACCAACCTGGATGTTTAATCTCACTAAACATTTTTCTTCAATGAATGTGCTGAAGCTGTACTAATAGCAGGTATTTATCTTGAATGTAGGAGTTTTCACCCTTTTGTAACAAGAATTCAAAGATAAATACCAATTTATTCCTTTCTTTTTTCATATGAGTATAAACTAAGGCATGGCTTTGGGGCTCTGGGCAATCTGGTCTGTTTGAGAATGTCCCTTCTGGCTGCAGGGGTGGGGGTTGGACTAGATGACCTTTGGAGGTCACTTCCAGCCCAGACCCTTTTATGATTCTATGAAAGTAATTAATTTGCAATAAGCTAATGGGCAGGAATAGACTATAAACCCAGATTTCTTCATTCCTAGTAGAAAAAGTCAGAGTTGGAATGTTTTTGGTTTTTTTTTTCATTTCCGGTTTTGTTAACAACATCAGAAAGAGTAGTAAACTGCTAACAAAGACTCTTATTTCCCTTCCTGCTGTAGCAACGTACTGTTTGTTGTGTAGACACGGCCTGCAAAGCTCAGTCTGTTGCAAAATGTTTCTGGAGGAAGAGGGATACCAGAAGAAAGCTGGGCAAAGACAGCAGTAAAATCCCATTGTTTCTCCACTTGGATTTTGCAGGCACGGCAGGAAGCTGTCCGTTTGCAGGCTGAATGCATTTGTATGAACGCCGTGAAAGGACCCAGTTTAAGGTATGTGGGGGGGCCGCTGTGTGTGCATGCCTTTTGTCACAGGCTTCAGCAGCTGCGAGGGAATGTCTGTTGCCCTGTGCTCTTAACAGCTCTCTGACATCTTCTGGTTTAGTGCAAGGAACAAAAGCATCTCTGTGGCGGAGCCACACAGGGTGCCTTGTCAGTGTCAGCTTTCATTAAACTGCCCTTTTGAAACACCAGAACGCTCCCTCCTAAGAGCATGGAAGAAGTTATTCAAGGAAAAGATGATAAATCCTTATAAAGCACCAGAAAAACTCATGCACTGCCATGGTATTTGCTGTAGGACACTGCAGTCCTTCAGCTGCCCCAACTCAAGCTGCTTTCTTAACTCAGCTGAATAAAATCCAAAAGCTCTTCAAAGTCTTCCCTGTTCCTGCTTTTGGAATGTAGAAATAGAGTGTTAAGATTGACAGCTGGAGTGAGAGACACCTTATTACAAAAGAAATCATGGAGCAGGATGAGAGGCACTTACAGACTTACCGCTACCCATGGATAACACTCAGCAGCAGAGTCATACCAAATGCAGGAGGCACACGAAGACCAAAAAAGTCACAGTAAAGAAATAAGGATGGTGTGAACTACCTTGACCCTCAAAGTGCAACACAACTAAGCATTTCAGGGCAGAAATGATAGTCTGTGAAAAGGCTGTGATCTGTGGTTGTCATGCAAGGCAGTCATGTAGAGTTCATGGCACACAAAGAATTTATAAGCAGAGAAGTAGATAGGCTTTGGATTTTAACATCACTTTAGCTGTCTGTAGGGTTTCATTGTAAATTATGCTCCTAATGGCTAACTCAACCCTTTTCAAATTTAATGCCCTGAGCTGTAAGCAACTGTTCCATTCCTAATCCAAACCAAATGTCAGAGGTCTTAACTTAACCCCAATGAAAGGCAAAATGATCTCCTAATTTTCTGCCTGACTGTCAAAAAGTAGAAGAAATTTGCCTTTGACTATCCTTTCCATACTGAAAGACCTTCACCCTGTTGATTGTTTGGTATTTCACCAGCTCTGCAAAGATTCCTTGTCCTTTAGAAGGGTGAAGTGAAAACTTCCAGCATCTGCTGTTTTCAAATCTGGAATTTTTTCAGTTCTGAGATCTGTAAAAGTGTTGCTACTAAAATGACACAAAGGCTTTTCGTGAGTTATTTCACAGCGTAGCTTCTATCTGAAATGCATCACAGTGGGGATTAGTGGCAGACAGCTGATGCTATGAACTGCAAGAGCTTGTCAAACCCTTGGGTGCCAGGGCCCTGGAAGAGGGTGCTCAGAGATGTTGTGGAGTCTCCTTCTCTGGAAAACATTCAAAACCTGCCTGAATGCCTTTCTGTGTGAACTACCCTAGGGGATACTGCCATGGCAGGGAGGTTGGACTCCATGACCACTGGAGGTCCCTGCCAACTTCTAATCTGTGATTCCATAAAACCAGTGTGTGGTTAGCAAGCTTCCAATCAAATTCTTCATACTGGGAAATAGTCATTTCTTCCTTAATAGAAATAGCATTAAAATCTGTCATACTTTTGGTGTTCCAAAGACTGGAAAGCAACAGAGAAGCATTTTGCCAGGCAAGCAGTGATTTCCCCGAGTCAGACTTGCAGGTGCAGCTGCTTGTGTTAGGGGAATCTAGAAATCTCTCCAAACAAAACAGCTTCAGGGCATCGAGTCAGTCACCAGCAAATTTGCAGATGACACCAAGCTGGGGGCTGATGTTGCTGGGTTGGAGGGCAGAAGGGCTCTGCAGCGGGACCTTGACCGCCTGGACAGATGGGCAGAGTCCAAGGGGATGGCATTCAACAAGTCCAAGTGCCAGGTGCTGCACTTTGGCCACAACAACCCCATGCAGGGCTACAGGCTGGGGT
>VWZE01018878.1:0-11258 GCA_013396675.1 Eubucco bourcierii
CTGCAGCCCTCTGAGCATCTTTGTGGCCCTTCTCTGGGAGGAGTCCCTAGAAAATGTCAGTAGTCTTCCGAGCACCTTTCAGACCTACCTGTTCTTCAAACACATAGTTTTTAAGGACGCTTGTTAATAGACTAAGAAGATCCTTATATACTTGACATAGGGAAGAGTGGATGGAAAGCAGCCTGGTGGAAAAGGATCTGGAGGTACTAGTGATCAGCTGAACAGGAGCCAGCAGTGTGCCCAGGTGGATGAGAAGGCCAGCAGCATCCTGGCCTGGACCAAATACAGTGTAGGTAGCAGGACCTGGAAACTGGTGGTGCCCCTGTGCTCTCAGCTCTCATGAGGACACAGTTCAAGTGCTGGGTTCAGTTCTGGGCATCACAGCATAGGGAAGACATTGATGTGCCGTAGAGTGTCCAGAGGAGAGCAGCAAGGCTGGTGAGGGGTTTGGAGAGTGTCATATGAGGACCTGCTGAGGGAGCTGTAGGTATTTATTCTGGAGAAGAGAAACCTAAGGGCAGATCCTATTGCTCTCTACAAGTACCTGAAATGAGGTTGGAGTGAGTCTGGTGTTGGTCTATTCTCCCGATTAGCCGGTGTGATAGGACAAGTGGAAATGGGTTTAATTTGTGTCAGGGGAGATTTAGATTGGACATTAGGATAAACTTCTTCAGTGAGAGAGTGGTGAGATGTTGGAACAGGCTGCCCAGAGAGGTGATGGAATCACCATCCCTGGAGGTGTTCAAGGAGTATGTAGATGTGGTGCTTCAGGATGTAGTTTAGTGGTCATGGTAGTTGAGTTACAGTTGGACTTGGTGATCCTAAAGGTCTTTTCCAGCCTTAGTGATTCTATGATTCTGCTTCAGACTACATTACAAACTGGAGCATATAAGGTTTCACTTAAATATGAGGAGAAACTTCTTTACCGTGTGGGTTACAGATCAGGCTGCCCAGAGAGGTGGTGGAGTCTCCTTGTCTGGAGACTTTCAAAACCCACTTGTGCAGCCTGTCTTAGGGGATCCTGTTTTGCAGGAGTTTGGGCTCAACGACCTCTGAAGGTCCCTTTCAGCCTCTAATGTTCTGTGATCCTGTGATTATATAATGTTAACTTACATCATCAAATGTGACCTTCCAGACTTCTTCTGGACTAATACATTAAAATCTATCAATGATATTCCTAAAGTATCTTTTTATATTGGAGACAATGATTAGTTTAAAGCTGTATAAGATGCATGAGACATAGAATTAAAATGAGATATCATGCATATCATAAGTGCCGCCTTCAACAGCAATCACAAGGGTATATACAAAGTCATCCATCCAGAAATAAGGTGTAAATAAAGGTGGTAGGTAAATAAGGTGTAGTAAAATTGGATAATAAATGACTTAGCATCTCTGCTACTTTCTCAGTAGATGTTGAATGCTGGCCAAAAAAAGATCATAAACACTGATTTCTCATTCTTAATAAAGACTCAGCAGAAATTTGGATGTCCTGAGTTTTATACACTCCTTTAGAGCAAGTAACACATTATGCCACTCAATTAAGAACACAGAGCAAAGGTCTGGGGCAATTGTAAACTTAGTCTGACTAAGATAACAAAAGATAAATAAAGGCTTCTGATGAGGGAAAGAAAGAAAATTATGATTATCTAACGAATGTGTGTCTATCCTATCCAGAAAGACTGCGGCAGATCAAGAAAAAAGGCATGGGAGACCTGAGCTGAAGTATGGATCAGTGCTGAATTATGTGTGTGTCAGAACTCCACTTGATAAGGTTGCTCACTGAGGACAGTTCATTTACCTAAAGTGATTTTCCTCGCAACTCATGTAAATTAAGCTATAAACAATAGCAGTGACATCATAAATCTCACCTTGTTCATGCAGTAAACATAAACTTACTCTCTACGCCTTCTCCATGTCTTCACAGATGTCTCTTGGTTTCAAAATTGCAAGGACTTCCATCAGCTGGCAATATACATAGCCAAGAAATTCCTTACAGCTTTGTGCACCCTCTAGTTAGAACCATTACATGGCTTTACAGACTGATGAACTTTGTTAACACAGCACAAGTGAAGCAGTCACCTGTCTTTCCAGAGCTGAGACACAAAGGTTTCCTGAATCTGCCTGTCTGACAGAACTTGGTGGGTTTGAACTAAAAATAGGAAAAGTATGTATAAGCCTCTGTTAATTTCTGCCCTAGTGTGGTGGGTTAGGAACTTACCACCACCACCACTGAAATTTACCAGACTAGCTCAGAGGGCTTGGAAGATGAAGCTCTATTTACAGCAAAGCAAATTCACAGGCTTATATACCCAGTATATTTATAAGTATTTACGACTACATACAAATTAGAAATCCAAACCCCCCCATCCCCAGACAAAGAAACTACCCAGAAGGGACTCAAAGCCTCTTTCTCTCCCTCTTCCTTCCCAGACAGACAAACGAAACAAGCAGCAAAGCTTAGGTTGTTATTTGTTAGTGGAGAGATTAGAGCAGAGTGAAGGAGGAGCAAAAGGAAGCTGCCTCCCAGAAGAGTGGGGCAAATTGTTGGCATTTTGGCTTTTTATCCCTCTCAGCAAACCAATGACTGATACTGACTTCATCATTGTATTCTTTTTACAACCAATGATCTGTTTTCTCTCATTAAAATATACTAATTAGCCTCAAACCAGCACACCAACCTCAAACCAGCCTCAAACCAGCACACCTAGGAAAGCTGATACGGGGAAGAGGGACAAAAAATCATGCTAGACTTTTTAATCTTAGATCCTTAAAATTGTATCACAGTATCACACAGTATCACAGTATCACCAGGGCTGGAAGAGACCTCAAAGATCATCAAGTCCAACCCGTCACCACAGACCTCAAGACTAGAATCATGGCACCAAGTGCCACGTCCAAACGCACCTTGAACACCTCCAGGGACGGCGACTCCACCACACCATTGTGTGTCATAGAGTCATAGAATCATAGAATCAAAGAATGACAGAATCATAAAATCAGTCAAGGTTGGAAGGATCATCTAGTTCCAACTCCCCTGCCATGGGCAGGGACACCCTATCCTAGATCAGGCTGTCCAGAGCCTCATCCAGCCGGGCCTTAAACACTTCCAGGCATGGGGCCCCAACCACCTCCGTGGGCAACCCATTCCCAACAGTCTAAGCTAATCTATTTAGGTTTCCATTAATGGCTACTAGAAATAACTTTGTACAGTCAAAAAAGAAGCTGGTAGGCAATTCGAGATGTTCCCATCACTCATCTCATGGATACATCTTGCCAGCTGTTAGAGGAGAGAGGTTTTGCCAGTATTTACTTTTTGCATTTCTCCAGATGGAAACTGGATTGGTTTATCCCTTCCCACCCATGTGTATGCTCACCCTCAGGTTTGTGAATTTGGTTCATTTCACTGGATGTGGGAATTTTGCTGACATTCTGCTTTGATCCAAGCATACATTAGCATAATACACTGTCTAAATGCAAGACATTTCAGTGCTATATCCATCTATCTGTGAAAGAATATTCCAACTTTCATTTAAATTGATGTAGGTGTCTTAACACCTTCAGGCCCAGAGATTTTAGCCTTTCAAGGTCATTTCATCTGTTAGACAGGATAATAATGCATCTTTGGGTGAGAAGGGAGGCCAAGTACAGTTGGGCTGGGTCAAATTGTAGAAACACACAGTCAGAGTTAATTAAACTTCCATTAGAAAGCTCTGGCTTTTACCACTGAACCACAATCTTGGCTTCAGGACAGTCTTCATTAGCTTCATGTACCAGGCTGGCAGAATCACAGGCTCACAGGATGTCAGGGGTTGGAAGGGACCCACAGATATCATCAAGTCCAACCCCCCTGCCAGAGCAGGACCATACAATCTCTTAGGTCACAGAAGAACACATCCAGACAGGCCTCAAAAGCCTCTAGAGAAGAGAATCCACAACCTCTCTGGGGATCCTGTTTCAGTGCTCTGGTACCTTTACAGCAAAGAAGTTCTGCCTTGTGTTTAGATGGAACCTCCTGTGCTGCAGCTTCCATCCATTGCTCCTTGTACTATCTCAGGGAGCAAGTGAGAAGAGCCTGTTCCACTCCTCCTGACCCTCAGCCCTCAGATATTTATAAACATTTAGTAAATACCTTCTCAGTCTTCTCTTTCCCAGACTAAGAAGCCCCAGGTCACTCAGCCTCTCCTCATCAGGTAGTGCTCCAGTCCCCTAATCACCCTCATAGCCCTCCGCTGGACCTTAAGGGGACAGATCCCTGGCCCTCTTAAACTGGGGAGCCCAAAACTATAGGATCCTATGGGATGTAGTCCTGAAGGGCAAAGTGGAACAGAATAGGTGAGATCAAGGGCAACTTCCTCAAATTATCACTATTGCAAAACTGAAAATGTTGTAACCAGTCAACCATTGCCAGTAATGCTCAGAAGGGACAAGCATACTGAAGCCAGCACTAATTTTGTCTGTATTAATGACCAAAATGATGAGGTGTAATGCAGCCTGAGAAAGTTCACTGATGGTATCAAACTAGGGGATTGTGGCCAATACCAAACCAAGAGTAGGATTGCTCTTAGAATCATAGAATTGTCCATACTGGAATGGATGTCTAGAGGTTACCTAGTCCAGCTCCCCTGGAGACAGCAGGCACAGCTCCACTAGCCCAGGTCACTCAGGGCCCAGACAAGCCTCACCTTGAATGTCTCCAGGGAAGGGGCCTCAACCACCTCCCTGGGCGACCTGTTCTACTGCTCCACCACCCTCACAGTAAAGACTTGTTCCTAACATCCAATCTAAATCTGCACTTCTCAACCTGGAACCCACTGGCCCTCATTCTGAACTGCAGGCCTTTGCAAACAGCTTTTTCTCCATCCTTCCTTTCAGATACTGGAAGACTGCTATTAGGTCACCCTAGAACCTCCTCTTTTCCAGGCTGAACATCCCCAGCTCCCTCAGCCTGTCCTTGTAGCAGAGGTGCTCCAACCCTCTGATCATTTTCATGGCCTTCCTCTGGACCTTCTCCAGCACGTCCATGTCCTTCTTATAATGAGGGCTCCAGAAGTGGATGCAGTACTCCACATGAAGCCTTACCAGAGCACAGTAAAGTGGCTAAGTCTTTCTCTTGAGAAACACTTTGGCAGGCTGGAGAAATGAATTGACAGGAAACTTACCAAGCGTGACCACTGGAAATGCCAAGCCCTGCTCCTTGGAAGACTAACCCAGCTCATTGGTAGAGGCTGATGAGTGGCTGTTTGGGAGGTAGACTTGCAGAAAAATGTTTGGATGTCCCAGTGGATATCAAACTGAATATGAGTGAACAATGTGCCCCAGTGGCAAAGCAAATCACATCCCGGGCTCTACTGTCAAAAGTGTAGCTAGTGAATCAAGAGAAATGATATTCCCCTCCTCTTAAGCCTGGAGAGACACACCTGAACTACTGGGTGAAGTGCTGGGCTCCATGATTTAAGAGAGACATGAACATTTTGGACTGAGTCTGATGCATGTCCACTGGTCAGGGGGTTCAGAGTATGTAAAGTACAAAAAGTGAGAAAACAGTTCTTTTCGCTTTGGAAAAGAGTGGAGTAAGGGAAAAACTAAAAGGGAGTTGCAAAGAATATAAAGGTTAACACTCTTGACAGTGTACAGAAAATGAACAAGAGGCAATGGGCACAAGTTGTGACAAGGGGAAATTCAATAAGAGGAAAAACATAAAGGTCTTCATAGCAAGGATGGTAAAACACTGGGACAGGTAACCAGACAGATGTAAAATACATCCTTGGACGTACTCAAACTCAGTCAAGTTTTGGGTGAGGAGTTGGACTAGGCTTCCCTCTCACCCTGAATTACTCTGCCATCTATTTTATGTTTTTGTTGTATTTGGAAGTTATTTTCTTTTAGAGTTCATAATAAATAATACATATTATGCTGATATGAGGTGAAACATATTCTGGCATAGCATGTGATGGGAAAAAATTATTTACAGATACAGTAAGATGGAGGAAAACAGGGATCACAGAATAACAGATGGTCAAGGGGTGTAAGTGACCTCAAAAGTTCAACCAGTCCAAGCCCCCTGCCAGAGCAGAAGCATCTGAAGCAGATCACACAGGAACACATCCAGGTAGGTCTTGAATATCTCCAGAGAGGGAGACTCCACAACCCTCCTGGGCAGCCTGTTCCAGTCTTCCATCACCCTCACAGGGAAAAAACTTCTTTCTCATGTTTACATGGAACTTCCTATGCCTCAGACTTAGTTGGGACTAATTCTTTGGGATTTGATAACAAGTCTAAAACCACAAATATATTTTTCTTTATTTTAAAAGGACAGGTATACACTTCATGTTCTAATTCCTAGGAGCTGGAAATGAACACTGCGTCATTTTTCATAAGGTAGCCAGTGAAGTGATCAATCCAAGAGGATATTTGTTTTCTATTTAACAGATAATGTTTTGGATTCTGTCTTATAGAGCCATAAAACCCCAGTGAAAAGCTCCCAGTGTAGCACATCCACACCTTTTTCTTTCTCAACAACAGCAACTTGACACAGGGAATCTCATCATGCACAACACAAATTGTTAAACTATTCCTGTTTCTGTTGCTATTTCTGAGTGATCTTGGAGTGCTCACTGCAAAATTTCTCCACAAATTTGCTTTCAGAATTTTAAGCTAATTCATGACTATGCAATGACAGATAAGATTTTTTTTAAAGGATATTTTTACATATAGCTATGCCAGTAATAATTTTTTTTTTTATATATTAGAGGTTAATTCTTTGAATTATTTTGTGTTTCTTTACTGAAGAGTCTCCAAGGAGATCCTGAGGTAAGCACAGCACTCAGAAATGTAGGAACAGTCAGAGAATGTGCTTTTTGTAATGAAACAGAACAACTTATTTTTAGAATGGTGAGTTAAAAAATCATATAGCCAGTTAATCACACACACACAAAAAAAAAGAATAAAAGAAAAAAGCAAAACTGTCAGCTTAACAATATGTTAGAACAAAAAAATCTGCATAATGAAAACATATTTCCTCCCAGTTCAAGAGGGACATAGAGTTGCTTGAGAAAGTCCAGCACAGAGCCACAAAGATGATGAAGGAAATAGAACTTCTTCCTTACAAGGAGAGACTGAGGGAGCTGGGGACTATTCAGTTTGCAGAGGAAGAGCCTGAGGGGTGACCTCACTCATGTTTATAAAGATGTGCAGAGTGAGTGCCAAGAGGATGGAGCCAGGCTGTGCTTGGTGATGCCCAATGCCAGGAAAAGGGGTAATGGGTGGAAGCTGAGGCATTTCCATACCATGGATACATGATGAGGAGGATTTTTTTTTCCCTATTAGGGTGCCAGAACACTGGAACAGGCTGGCCAGGGAGGTTGTGGATGGCCCCTGCTGGAGGTGTTCAAAGCTAGGTTAGACCTGTTCTAGTGGGAGGTGTCCCTGCCTATGGTGGGGACTGAGGGTGGAACTAGATGATCTTTGAGGTCCCTTCCAACCTAAACCATTCTGTGATATTCAAAACCCACCTGAACACGTTCCTGTGTGAACTGCTCTAGGTGCTCCTGCTCTGTCACGGGTGTTGGACTGGGTGATCTTTCCAGGTCCCTTCCAGCCCCTAACATTCTGTGATTCTCTGATTGTGTGATTCTGTGATGTATGCTGAGACTGGTGAATATGCATCTTCATCCTCTTCCTGGTACAGACATCATAGTATATCCCTTGGCAGTAAGCACATTAATTTTTACTATATTTCTATGCAACAATGGAAGTGTACAAAATGCGTTGCAAAACAAAGAATGCGCTTGCACTCACCGCAATTTAAAAGGTAATTTGGCTATGACAACGACTGACTCCAGTACTCCTGTACGCATCTCAGCAGGCATTGTAGATCTTATTTGAAAATATTTGTCCTCTTCTACTGACCAAGTTCACCTGTGCCTTTTTTCTTTGGATGCAGAGAAAGCATTTGAGTGGCAGGTATGTGTGAGCTTAGTCACAGTCCTTGCTAAATCCTCTATATAGAAAGTCAACAGACTGCATTATTTGGGCCAGACCTTTGTACCACACACATCTCTCTGAAACTATCAGCTGTGAATAAAGTTTATTTATAGTTCCCTGCCGTGGTGTACATAATAATTCACCCAGGATCAGATCTCTCTTCTGTTGGCTAAAGGGCTCCACAGTGAACTCCTTTGGTCTTCAAAACCCAAATCTAACAAATCCATTCCAACCATTTTCATATTATTCAGCTTCCTGTTATTGCTGATCTTGTTTCCATATTTAACCCCTTGAAGGTCACATAACAGTGAGACCAAATATTCACACGGAATTTCTTAAACACATTCTTTATGTTGACTCTGCTCACAGAATCACAGAATCACAGAATCACAAAATACATCTGGTTGGAAGAGACTTCCATGTCATCCAGCCTGACCCTTGACCCAGCACTGAAGGGTCAACACTGAACCATGTCCCTAAGTGTCAGGTCCACAGGCTACTTGAACACCCACAGGGGTGTTGACTCCAGCACTGCCCTGGGCAGACCGTTCCAATATTTGACAACCCTTGCAGCGAATAAATATTTGCTATTATCAGCCTAAACCTCCCCTGGTGCATCTTGGGACATTTCCTCTGGTCCTGTCTCTTGCCACCAAGGAGTAGAGGCTGCCCCTTCCTCGCTCCATCCTCCCTTCAGGTAGCTGTAGAGAGCAATGAGGTCTCTTTTCAGCCTCCCCTTCTCCAGACTGAACACCCTCAGCTCCCTCAGACACTCCTCATAGGTCAGGTGCTCCAGGCCCTTCTCCAACCTCATTGCCCTTCTCTGAACAGGCTCCAGCCCCTCAATGTCTTTCATGGAGTGAGGGCCCCAGAACTGAACACAACACTTCAGGTGTGGCCACAGCAGTGCTGAGTACAAGGTGTTGATCATCTCCCCCTTCCTGCTGGCCACAGCATTTCTAACCCAAGCCAGGATCCCATTGGCTTTCTTGGCCACCTGAGTACACTGCTGACTCAAATTCAGGTGACTATCAACCAGTTACCCCAGGTCCCTCTCCATGTTGGAGAGAGCTAAAAATAATTTCTTGGAATCTCTCTCAGTTTTCACCTCTCTGAAGGGTTCTCACGTCTGTATCAAGGTCTCAGCAGGAATTGCCTACTGTACCTGCTTCTTTAGGTGTTCCTCCTGGCAGCTGGGCTGACTCCCTTGCTGTGAAAGCGCAATGTATTTGCAATCAGCCTCCAATGGCTACACCTAAGGTAGTCACCTGAGGTTCCAGTTACTATCAGTGGATAGGAACAACACTTTAAAAGTATTGATTTTCTCATCTTGAACGCAAAATTGTAAAATAGCCTAGGTAGATTGTGTCCTCCAAATGTGTATCTTCTCCACTGTCTGCAAAGAGACCTCAAGTGAGTCACTCAGATGCCTGAACTGCACACATGGCATAAAATCCAGGGTTGGTAGCAGCCCCATTATTTACAACCCATCTGCAAAGCAGAAGCTGTGTTTTGCCAATAGAAATTAAAACTGTAGAGCTATGTCACAAGCATGAGAGGAATCCATAAGGTGACACTGCAGAGTTCTTAAAATAGCACATGTCTCCCGGATGGAGAGACTTACTTGGAGGGATTTTACATGAGGAGAAGCTACAGTTTGCTAGAGAAGGATACACAGTGTGTAGCTAGAAATAGAGTTAGAACAACTAGTGTGTCAGAGGAAGAGGAAAGAAATGCTGTAAACAGCAGTCAGTTGTTCAAAGAGAAGAGAAGATGGAAAAAAAAAAAAAGAATCCAGATTTCTTATAAATATTTTAAGTGGAGATTAAAGAAAGAAAGTAAGTTAAAGTTTTCTCATGCAAGACTTGGGAGACATACAAATGGCTTTATGACAGGCAGAACTGTCAGTCTTTGGAGAGCTCTGTGGGCAGTTAGGAGTAGAGCAATGCTAGTCACAGTAAAGCCAAACACAGAAAGCTGCACTCCATGGGGTACAATACTCCAGAGGAGGGGTTTGCACCGTACGTTTTGACACTGCAATAAAAGGTCAGGCTGTGGCAGTGCTGAAGATGACAAAGTAGTGTTATGTGACAGCTCCAATTCTTTACATTCACCCAAGCATAAGGGTTGCATTTACAGAGTGATATGGATTGCAGAACCAAACAGGACATTCAAAAGGCTTTCTATTCCAGGTAGAGAAAGCAGGTCTCATCTTGGTCTTGCTAACATCCCTGGGTGCCACAAGTGTTTTCAGGATACAGGATACTGCAGCTTGTCTCTCTAAGAGATCTCAAAATGCATTTCAGGTTGATCTACAAAACTTGGTACAAGCTCAGCTAGGGTAGGAACACACAGAGATGTAGCATCTTCTTGGTGATACCTGATGACAGGACAAGGGGCAATGAGTGGAAGCTGAAGGATAGGAAGTTTCATTTAAACATGAGGAGGAATTTTTTCCCTGTGAGGGTAACAGAACACTGGAACAGGCTGCCCAGGAGGGTTGTGAAATCTCCCTCTCTGGAGATATTCAAGACCTTCCTGGACACATTCCTGTATGATCTGGTCTAGGTCCTTCTGCTCTGGCAGTGGGGTTGGACTGGATGAGCTTTTGAGGTCGCTTCCAGCCCCTGACATTCTGTGATTCTGTGATCTTCTAACAACATAGCAACCAGAACTCTGCTAGCACTCTGAAATGATACCAATTACATTCACTTGTGATCCTCCTTTAGGCATTTTAAATTTTCAGCAACACAGTGCAATTAATTGTGAGGATACACAAAACCATAAAGACTGCTGACCTAGCATAGAAAAATGAAAGGCAGAAGTGCTTAAGAGGTATTTGTTGATGTCTTAGCTGAAACCAGACAGAATGCAGAGGATTTGGTTGACTGGACATTTCAACAACAAAATGTCTGACTTGTCCAATATATTATTAAAGCCTTTTATTATTTGGTGACAATTAAAAAAATAAAAATCCTAGTCAAGGTGTGGGATGTGCTACCAATGCAAAATGACCTAAAAAAAAAATAAAATAAAATAAAATAAAATAAAGTATATATGAGTACAGAACATTTTGACAACACCAAAAGTTCAGACAGGGTAAAACCTGGGTGAAGCGGGGATAGGGAGAAACTGTTAATCTCATTTGGATATTCACACACAGACTTGGGACAGAAAAGGCTGCCTACATAGTAATTTTTAATCCTGCTTCAGCATGAAAGGAAATCATGTTATGTGGGGAAGCTGAACTGCAGATGTCAGTTTTGGGGGGG
>VWZE01018878.1:11307-27652 GCA_013396675.1 Eubucco bourcierii
GGGAGGAGAATAAATAAAAGACAGAAGTGACATCAAAATCTGTTTGTTGGGAAAGCCCCTCAGGATCACCAAGTCCAACCTATAATCCTACTCTACATGATTCACCTTTAACCATAGCCCTAAGCACCACATCCAAATGACCTTTAAACACATCCAGGGTCAGTGACTCCACCACCTCCCTGGGCAGCTCATTCCAGTGCCTGACCACTCTCTCCATGAAAAACTTTTTCCTAATGTTCAATCTAAACCTCCCCAGTCTCAGACTGAGGTCATTCCCCCTTGTTCTGTCCCAAATTACCTGTGAGAAAAGACCAGCAGCAACCTCTCCACAATGTCCCTCTAGGTAGTTGTAGACAGCAATGAGGTCTCACCTCAGCCTCCTCTTTTTCAAACTAACCATCCCCAGCTCCCTCAATCTCTCCTTATAAAATCTTTCATAAGATTTTTCATTTCATGATGTTTCTCGAAAAGCTGTATGCAACCTAACCTTTTTTTTCAAGATGGGTCAGCTCTACAAGGGTGTAGACAGCTGTGCTGGCTGAAGGAATTATGCTCTCCACCAAAGCCCAGACACATATTCTTGCCACTTTGGCAGAAGTATTTGCTGCTCTCACATCTGTTGGCACGGATACATGAATGGTAGCAACAAACATATAGCAGTAGGCCACTACCTGTACCAGAATCTTGCAAACTCTGGATTTCTAATATTATTAATGGAGAGAGAGATGATGGCATGTGGGGCAGCTGCAGAAGAGGTCTATCCAAGATTTCCTTACCTGCAATCTCCCCCTGATATTTTAACTCTCTATAAATTTTATTTCAAATAAGCAAGTTTTACAAGAGCCAGCTGCTTAACATAACCCAATCCAATTTGACTTGGGAGCTCATTTGAATTCATCATAGACTGTGTCAGAGTCAGGGATATGATCTAGACCTAAGAATTGAATCCACACTCTAAAATGTCAAATCGCACAGGTATTGACTTCCTGATTCATACATGAGCACATACTACAGTTCACAGAATCACAGAATGTGAGGGGTTGGAAGGAATCTCAAAAACTCATCAAGTCTAATCCCCGTGCCAGAGCAGGAGCACCTAGAGCAGATCACCCAGGAATGCATCCAGGCAGGTTTTGAATATCTCCAGAGAAGGAGACTCCACAACTCCCCTGAACAGCCTGTTCCAGTCTTCTGGCACCCTCACAGTGAAAAATCTTTTCGTGATGTTTCCATGGAACTTCCTATGCCTCAGCTCCCACCCATTGCCCCTTGTCCTGGCATTGGACATCACCAAGCACAGCCTGGCTCCATCCTCTTGGCACTCACCCTGCACATCTTTATAAACATGAATGAGGTCACACCTCAGGCTCCTCCTCTGCAAGCCGAATAGCCCCCAGCTCCCTCAGTCTCTCCTTGTAAGGAAGATGTTCCATTCCCTTCATCATCTTTGCGGCTCTGTGCTGAACTCTTTCAACAGTTAGTGTTCTTCTACATTTTCAGGAAATCTTATTTCCTATCACAGCCTTATATTTCTAACAGTCCTGAGGGAATCTACTACAATGCATTTTTGGAAAGGGGGAAATGAATAAATAAAAACATAAGAAAGAAAGTAAGAAACCAAATTGGTGAGTAGGTAGGTAGGTAGGTAGATAGATAGATAGACAGATAGATAGATAGATAGATATACCGACCATAGAATAGAATCATAGAATCAGTCAGGGTTGGAAGGGACAAGGATAGTCTAGTTCCAACCTCCTGCCATGGGCAGGGACACCTCACACTAGATCAGGCTGACCAGAGCGTCATCCAGCCTGGCCTTAAACACCTCCAGGAATGGAGCTTCAACCACTTCCCTGGGCAACCCATCCCAGGCTCTCACCACTCTCACGGTGAAGAACTTGCTCTTTATGTCCACTCAGAATCTCCCCACCTCCAACTTTGCAGCACTTTCCATTCCCCCTAGTCCTGTCACTACCTGATATCCTAAAAAGTCCCTCCCCAGGTTTTTTGTAGGACCCCTTCAGATCCTGGAAGGCCACAATAAGGTCACCTGGGAGCCTTCTCTTCTGCAGACTGAACAGTCCAAACTATTTCAGTCTGTCCTCATAGGATGGATGGATGGATGGGTGGATAGATAGATAGATAGATAGATAGATAGATAGATAGATAGATAGATAGATAGATAGATAGATAGATAGAGATAGATAGGGCGAGGGAGGTTCTTTTGCCCCTGGATTCAGCACTGGTCAGGCCACACCTTGAGTGCTGTGTCCAGTTCTGGGCCCTTCAATTCAAAAGAGATGTTGAGGTACTGAAATGTGTCCAGAGAAGGTCAACGAAGCTGATGAGAGACCTTGAGCACAGCCCTGTGAGGAGAGGCTGAAGGAGCTGAGAGTGTGCAGCCTGGAAAAGAAGATGCTCAGGGCAGACCTCGTTGCTGTCTACAACTACCTGAAGGGAGGTTGTAGCCAGGTGGGGTTGGGCTCTTCTCTCCCAGGGAGCCCGCAACAGAAGAAGGGGACACAGTCTCAAGCTGTGCGAGGGGAGGTCTAGGCTGGATGTTAGGAGGAATTTCTTGCCAGAGAGAGTGATTGGCATTGGAATGGGCTGCCCAGGGAGGTGGTGGAGTCACTGCCCCTGGAGGTGTTCAAGCAAAGCCTGGATGGGGCACTTAGTGCCATGTTGATTGGCTGGGTCTGGGTGATAGATTGGACTGGATGATCTTGGAAGTCTCTTCCAACCTGGTTGATTGTATGATAAAAACCTCATTTTAAGCTGCCATTGACTTTTGGCTCTCAAATTTACTCCTAAATACTTACTGAATGAATAAAGTTCTGTTCTGCCCAGGGACAGCTTTAGAATGAAGCAACATCCTATAACTAACTGGTCTAGTCTGAGAGGGTCCCTGTCCTTGGCAGGGGAGTTGGAACTGGATGATTTCTGAGATGGTTGAAATGGTTGATGGTTGAAACTGGATGGTTTCTTCCAACCCTGACAATTCTGTGAAGTTCTTTTTATTCCTACTGATATTTTTTTTCTTGATGTTTCTGAGAGTGTTAACAATATCTTGTTTTCAGGCCGGATCTGACCTCTTTATTGTCTTTAGTATCTGACTTTACTTATTTACACCACCCTTTCCACATCATCAACACGGTTTTCATATGAAATTCATTTTTGATACCACAGGGAGAAAAAAAAATATACAAAAATAAGGTAAGAAGGGGGGGGGGAAATCATCCTGTAGAGGGAAATTTGTATTAAAATAATTCCTTTCTAGCTTGGCCACATAACAAAAGCAAAACTAAATGTTTTATAATTAATCATTCCATTCATCTCACTAAGGTTGTTCAGAAGAAGTTCTTATGCGAGTGTTCAAAATGACAGAATTTTAAAAAAAAAACCAGTTTCAATAAAAGCCCATTCAATGCTATCCAAGTAAATAAGATTTTGATGTGACTTCATCCACCTCAGCTATTTTTTAGCTAGTTTGGGTTGGGTTTTTTTTAAAATTAAAAAAAAAACAAACCAACAAACAGACAAAAACCAACAACCCATCCATAATCCAAGAGCTTTCAGAGCTGAGATTTAGTTTGTAGAAGCTTGTTCAGCTTCCCACATGTGGGATGTGGTATACAACATTAAATTGCAGTGCTGACATGGATTACATGCCTGAGATTAGAATTCTGCTGCCATCAAGAGCATTTTTCTTTTATAGCAGATCACAGACATCAGTAATTGGATTATTGTCATGGAGAATTTTCGCTGAAGCAATCATTTCATCTCCCTCTATATGCAGGTGTCTCTAAGTAGCAAATTATACTTGAGTCACTCTTATTGTTATTAATTAAATCAGTGTATTTGATTCTAACGTTGATTTTCCTGATGATTCTAATGCTGAGGTTGATTTTGTGCAGGAAAAGTTCAATAAGTTTGCTGCAGAGAGCTTCATGGCTCCAACAAGGGGTAAAGCTGCCTGTGCTCTCTTTTTAAAATCTTTATTTTTGCAATGTTACTTTGCTTATATTTTGGAAAAAAAGTAAATCATGTAAAGACACTGTTGCTGCAGAAACAAGCCAAATCAAAACAAAGCAAATTTGCTTTCTTCTGTCCTGGATGTCTGTGACTCAGGGAGATGACTTCCAGCTTTGTCATGCTTTCTTGTAGAGAAAATTGATTTGACTCAGTACAATCTCTTTCAAACCACAAGCACCAGGGGACAGGCAGTTCACCCCTGCTGCACAAATTCCATCAGGGCACAGCACCCACAGTACAGTAGTTAATTTCCTTAAACATGGGTGACATGGCTCTTACTCTCCGTTTTTAACAATTTGCAATCAAAGTTATTCATTTGAGGATTCTGTTAACAAATGCCTTGGATGTCTTCCCTTAGGTAGGACAAAATTCTAGCAATTCTTAAACAGCTTCAGTCAGGAGACCACTCCTAGGGTAGTTAAGTGTCAGGAAAAAAAGATCAGATAGCAGCAACAGAAAATATGGTACACTTTCTTCTTCCCCAAATTGAGGCATAGATGAGGAAAGTGATTCATTGAATCCCTCGGTTGCTGGTGGAGCTGGGAGGAAGCCTGGTGTTTTGGTTTTCTACATAGTGTTCTACTCACCAAGCCAATCAGAGTTTCATCAGTCCTCTAAAGAATTTCTTGCTCTCCAAAACTTCAGTTAACATAAAGCTGTTAAAGAAAAAGATCCCATGTAAAACTCAGTCCAGGTAACTGCTGGCTGACTGCTGTCTCTTTTTCATTTCTTGGATAAATGTGTTTGTCCACATGGCCTCAAAATCTTCTGCTCAACACCAGCAAAAGTAGCAAATAGAGTCACTCTCCCCAGTGCCTTTCAGAAGTTAAATCACATCTAACATGAGTTCAAAGGATCATAGGATATTAGAGGTTGGAAGGGACCTCTGGAGATCATCAAGTCCAACCTCCCTGCCAGAGCAGGACCACAATCCAGCACAGGTCACACAGGAACATATCCAGATGGGTCTTGAAAGTCTCCATCGAAGGAGACTCCAGAGCATCTCTGGGGAGCCTGTTCCAGTGTTCTGTGACCCTTACAGTAAAGAAGTTCCTCCTCATGTTGAGAGTTACGATTGTTCTAATGCTTGCACGTCGTCCAGACCAATCCCCAGAATGGCACCGCTGATACTCCTGCTACTCAGCTTCTCCACCAAAGCCTGATCTTTACGTCGCCCTTTAAGATGAGACCCTGCAAAACATGGATAGAAACAAAACAGGACAGCAGACAGGCACTTACCTCAGAAATTCAGCTTGTGAGATTTCTCATACACAGCACCTGAACCTCATGGTGGTAACATTGATTTCAAAAGGAAGGAGTCATCCATAACCTTGCCTTGTATTAATGTTAACGGGAAGATGCCCGTAACATCCATCTGTTTGTAGTCTGATTGCCTTCAAGGATGTCTTCTTGGAATTTAGCTGCTTCAGAAATTCAAAAGTTCTTAGTTCAGACATTTCTGTTAAAGTGCCATAAATAATGAATTTTGTGTCAAGTTAACCACACACATAATCAAACAGAAACATTCAGGTTAGAAAAGCCCCTCAGCATCACCAATTCCAACCCATAACCCTACTCTATAAGGTGCACCCTAAACCATAGCCCTAAGCAGCACATCCAAACAACTTTTAAACACATCCAGGGTTGGTGACTCAACCACCTCCCTGGGCAACCCATTCCAATGTCTGACCACTGTTTCCATGAAAAAATGTTTCCTAATGTCCAGTCCAAACCTAACCAGTGGCAGCTCGAGGCCATTCCCTCTTGTTCTATCACTGTTTACCTGTGAGAAGAGACCAGCGGCAGACTCCCCACAAGGTCCTTTCAGTTAGCTATAGACAGCAATCAGGTCTTCCCTCAGCCTCCTCTTTCTCAAACTAAGCTCCCTCAGTTGCTCCTCACAAGATTTATTCTCCTAAATATGAGTGTCATGGAGATCACATAGAATCACAGAATCAGTCAGGGTTGGAAGGGACCACAAGGATCATCTAGTTCCAGCCTCCCCGACACAGGCAGGAACACCTCACACTAGTTCAGGCTGTCCAGAGCCTCATCCAGCCTGGCCTTAAACACCTCCAGGGATGGGACTTCCATCACCTTCCTGGGCACCCCCTTCCAGAGTCTCACCATCCTCATGATGAAGAACTTCTTCCTAACATCCAGTCTGAATCTACCCTTTTCTAGCTTTGTTCCATTCCCCCCAGTCCTATCACTACCTGACATCCTAAAAAGTCCCTCCCCAGCTCTCTTGTAGCCCCCTTAAGGAGCTACAAGAAAGGCCACAATAAGATCACCTTGGAGCCTTCTCCTCTCCAGACTGAACAGCCCCAACTCCCTCAGACTCTCCTCATAGGAGAGATGCTCCAGCCCTCTGATCATCCTCATAGCCCTTCTCTGGGCACATGCTTCTTGTGACAGTGGCTCCAGACCTGGATGCAGTACTCCACATGGAGTCTCATCAGTGCAGAGTAGAGGTGGAGGATCACTTCCTTTGACCTGCTGGACACACTTCTCTTGATGCAGCCCAGGCTCTGGTTGGCTTTCTGGGCTGCAAGTGTACACTTCTGGTTCATGTTGAGCTTCTCATCCACCAGCACTTCCAAAGTCCCTCTCCTCATGGCTGCTCTCAAGCCAGTTACTGCCCAGCCTGTATTGGTGCTTGAGATTGCCTTGACCCAGCTGCAGGACCTTGCACTTGGTCTTGTTGAACTTCATGTAGTTGTAACATCATTGTTATCTATATTGAGATATTCACAGTGGTATTTCCAAATACAGTTCACAGTACTGATCTCTGTTAAAAAAAAATAACAACCAGCTGAAATAAAAAAAGTATCACCAAATAAAATGTATTGTTTCAACAAAGGCCTTTGAATTACAGCTACAGAAAACAGATCAGGCAGAAAAAAATGTTACAGAAGCTTGTAAAAGCTTAGGACAGACTGAGGAATAACGTGTATTAAGGTAGTTTACACCAATAATATGCTGAAAGCTTTGCAGAATATTAGCTGAATAAACAGGAATAAAACTCAGGTAGAACATAGAGAAGAATATGGCACTAAGGTCACACATGCGATTTCCAAATCATCTAGGAAAGTGAAGAAAGCAAATGGTTTATACACTCTGAGATGAATATCAAATGGTGTCTGTGGAAGAAAAGGAAAACAAAGAATGTTGAGTAGAAACTCAGAGCTGGGATTCAGAGCAATACAAGCAGGCAGACAAATTGGACCAGATGGCCCTTTACTCTCTTTGTCATAACTTATGTTCCTGGAACCTACAGAGCCTAAAACTGATTTGAGAGACAAAATTTTCCCCTGTCTCAACTGACAGTCATTTATGCTTCTGGCTTCATATGCTCCATTTCCTATCCCCAGTAATTACAGACCATAAAGATGCATCTCACCTTATGCCCTGTGTGGGAGGAATCAACCTCCAGAGATAATAATTTGAAATACAAAACCACAATAAAGAAGGGATTAGCCTGGATCTTTAGGCTCCAGCTGGAACAAGGATTCTTGCATAAATAAACCCACAGTGGCATTACCCCTGAACAACATACTTCCCCCTAACCTGGATGGCATTTTCCAACTGGTCACAGTAACCGCCACTGTAATCATTGCATATGACAGGGGGGCATCAACAACCGGTGATCACACTGCCTGAATTTTTGTGGTTCACTACACAGGTCTGAAATGCATTCTAATCAGTGACCTGATGTATCCTGTATCTCCTCACCTGGAGAAAAACTGCAGATATCTTAGTATAGTGGGGTCCATGTATCCTACATTTCATGTATATACACTAAAGCTACAACTTTCCCCAATTTGGTTCAGAAAAATAACACAGATCATGGTAAAACCTCTGAGCTTCCCTCTTCCACATTAAGAGGTCCCCTTTTAGATGTATACCTGTTGGAATTTGTCTGTATTTCCCTTGGTGCAGGAAATATTTTCTGCTATTATAAATTAAAAGCTTATTATGGACACCGACAAAAATGCTTTCAAAATACAGGACAAGCATAGCGGTATTAACTGAGCTGTCTCTCAAAGAAGTGAGACTCTAAAAAAAGCAATAAGTGACTTGATGGCACTTTTGCCCAGATGCAGAATATTCTAAGTCCTACTCTTTTTAGGCTGTCAGGTAGTGGTAGGGCTAGGGAGAATGGAACCAAGCTAGAAAAGGGCAGATTCAGACTGGATGTTAGAAATAAGTTCTTCACCGTGAGGGTGGTGAGACCCTGGAATTGGTTGTCCAGGGATGTGGTGGAAGCCTCATCCCTCAAGGTGTTTAAGGCCAAGCTGGATGAGGCTCTGGCCAGCCTGATCTCGTGTGTGGTGTCCCTGCCCATGGCAGGGAGGTTGGAACTAGATGCTCCTTGTGGTCCCTTCCAACCCTGACTATGATTCTATGATTCTGGCAGGGAAGTTGGACTTAATCTCTGGAAGTCCCTCCCAACCCCTATCATCCTGTGATCCCATGAACATTTTCCCAGTGAAGAACCATTAATACAGCAATTCTCACATGTGCTCCTTCGTGCCCGTGTAGCTCCCTTCCCTATTCCCTCCATTAGCAGAGTGGAAAAAGGTGGGCAGGAAGAAGCTCCCCTATGCAATACCATAGTCTTTTTGCACTGATGAAAAAAGGTCACCAAAGTACCTACATGTGTGCCATACAAACTTGTTGAGCTTGACTCCCAAACGCACAGGCAGCTAAGATCAATCTTGCCAGAACCCAGGATATTTGGCATCCAGATGTTGTAATGACATCTCTGTGGATACAGGTTACTGGCATGGTTAATAGCATTCTGCCATTAGGAAAGTCCTTTATCTCCTCCTTGCTATACTGAGCTGCCTAGTAGTAGACGGCAGCATGTGATGAGTAAATCCTATTGTACTTTAGACTTCCATGTGGGATCAATTATACGAAGAAGTAGCTGAGTTCATCCTCTGCAAGCAGGTGTGCTTAGAAGGAGGCCAACAAATGGCAAGAAAAAAAATAAAAGGGAGGATAAGGAAAAACTGTTGGAATACATGTTCGCCTACATTCCTTTTCATGTTTATTAGGGGTTAACCATTCCCACAACTGCAGAATTTCATGAACAAGTTTAAAGCACATAAAGTCTGCAGACTTTGCAGAACAACTTCAACTTGCTTATGGCTATGTAAAATTTGGGGGGGGGTGTTATAATGGAAATAGCAGCAGGTGAGAAAAAGGGCAATAAATCAAGGGTCCATATAAAGAGATCGAGATAGAGATAGAGATAGAGAGACAGAGTTAGAGATGATAGAGATAGATATAGAGATATAGGCGTAGATAGAATCATAGCATCAACCAGGTTGGAAGAGACCTCCAAGATCATCCAGTACAACCTATCACCCAGCCCCAGCCAATCAACCAGACCATGGCACTAAGTGCCCCATCCAGGTTTTTCTTCAACACCTCCAGGGACAGCGACTCCACCACCTCCCTGGGCAGCCCATTCCAATGCCAGTCACTCTCTCTGGCAAGAACTTCCTCCTAACATCCAGCCTAAACCTCCTCCCCTGGCACAACTTGAGACTGTGTCCTCTCCTTCTGTTGCTGGTTGCCTAGGAGAAGAGATGAACTCCACCTGGCTACAACCTCCTTTCAGGTAGTTGTAGACAGCAATGAGGTCTACACTGAGCCTCCTCTTCTCCAGGCTGCACACCCCCAGCTCCCTCAGCCTCTCCTCACAGGGTTGTGCTCCAGGCCCCTCACCAACCTTGCTGCCCTTCTCTGGACACGTTCAAATACCTCAACATCTGTCTTGAATTGAGGGGCCCAGAACTGGACACAGGACTCAAGGTGTGCCCTAACCAGTGCTGAGTCCAGGGGCAGAAGAACTTCCCTTGTCCTGATGGCCACACTGTACCTGATCCAAGCCAGGATGCCATTGGCTCTGCTGCCCACCTGGGCACACTGCTGGCTCATGTTCAGCTGCTATCTACCAGCACACGCAGGTCCTTGGCTACCTGGCTGCTCTCCAGCCACTCTGTCCCTAGCCTGTAATGCTGCTTGGGGTTGTTGTGGTCAAAGTATAGAGCCCTGCACTTAGCCTTGTTAAATCTCATCCTATTGACCTCTGCCCACACATCCAGCCTGTCAAGGTAGGTATAGATATAAAGGTGTAGATATAGATTATACAGATAGATATAAATGATACAGATTTAAATATAGATATAGGTGATATAGATATAAAGATGTAGAGATAGAGATGTAGATATAGATATAAAGATCTAGACATATAGATGATATAAACATATATAGATATATGTAGAGAAATATAGAGATATAGATGATATTAATAGATATAGAGGTAGAGGTAGAAATAGAGATGATAGAGATAGAGATAGCAATAGAGACAGAGAGATAGAGATAGAGATAAATGTGTGCGGTTAGAGGTTTGTCTTACTATATTAAACTATTACCATCAAAATTATTTCTGTGTTTATAAACATGTTGGAAAAGTTAAATTAGAGACTGTTATAAATTTGCTCATTAAATCAGTGAAAACAGTTGAGGCTTTTGCAGATTTTCCTGTGGTGTACATTTTTCCTTTCCTGTCTGCAAATAACACCAGTAACTGTGATCGTGAGGACTTGAAGCATTTTATCTTTGCTCTCCACTAGGACATTCCCCTTGTAAAGGAAAATTTCAACACTCTACATTCTAGCTGCAAAACCATCTTTAACTGGCACTTATGTCCTGTTGAAAATGATACAGCACCTTATGAGCAGGCATTATGCCATCTAGACAGATGGGTATGAGCATAGGTGCAATGCATGCCAGAGAACAGTGTGTGCATCAGGGTGGTGTGGAAGGGCCAGGCTCCTCCCCAGAGGTACTGAAAAGGCAGTCTATGCAGATCATCATCACTTTTATGAGGTTGGGGCATGCCATCACCATTTCAGTTTGGCCTTGCATTAGCAATGAAAATGCAAAAATATACTTCAAAGACATTTTAAACGAGCTCTTTAAAATCATGATGAGGGGAGGAAAGAGATACTTTCGCCTTGTGGCACTTTGTTGGAACTTCCCAATTAGTCTTATCCAAAGTGTTTAAGAAATGCTGTCAAGCTTCCTGCCAAAAGCCCATGCATGACCTCCTATTAGCTTGTACACCCTGAGAACTCTTTTGCCACCATGGGTCTTATTTACATTTTGCACAGCAGACTGTTAAATCTGTTAGTGGGGGTACATGGGGACGAAAAATTGCCACTTTTTTTTTTTTTTGTTTTATCACTAAATAGTTCACAATTAAGGGTGAACTGCAAACGAGGAAATAATGTGTCTCTTTGAGGAAACCATATGCTTTGTGTTTTAAAGTACTCGTGGTAGTATTGGTGGAATACTTAATGTACAATGAATGCCATCTGCTGACTAATGCAGAGTATTTACAAGGGCAAATAGTCCCAATAACTGCTCTTAAATGACTGTACAACCTAACGTGATATTGTTTGGACAGCTATCTGAATCTAGCCCAATTTTTTCCTTTCTGCTTCCCCTCCTGTAAAAGTCATTATGTGGAGTGTTTATGCAGAACCCTACTGGTGACAGCAGATCTAACAGTTCCCTTTCATTCAAAATTGTTGTGAGAAACCACCCAGCCTCTCCATGGAAAAGAGAAAGTGTTCACAAAGTCCTGGAGTGATAGGACATAGGGCAATGGCTTCAAACTAGAGAGGAGTAGATTTAGATTGGATGTCAGGAATAAGTTCTGCATCTTGAGGGTAGTGGAACACTGCAGTGGGTTGCCATGGGGAGTGGTTGGGGCCCCACCCCTGGAGATACTCAAGGTGAGGCTCGACAGGGCTCTGGGCAACCTGATCTAGCTGAGGATGCACCTGCTGACTGCAGGGGGCAGTTGGAGTAGGTGACCTTTGGAGGTCCCTTCCAAACAGATCATTATGCAATTCTGTGAAATAATGGAAAATGTCACCCAGCAGTTCTGACACATGCAAATGGGATACAACCTTGAATGTGGTATGCAGAAAAGCTGTATCAGGAAATGGATTAAAAAAAAATTACTGAGCTCTGCTTAAGCACTGCACTGTGCATGGAAATCAGGCACCAGCAGCCCAGCAAGTGACCAGCGTTGTCCAGGGAACAAGGAGTGCTCCCTGAAATAACTAGATAAATAGATAGATTAGATGGATGGATAGATGGATGGGTGGATAGATAGATAGATAGACAGATAGATAAGAGGTTAGATAGGTAGGTAGGTAGATAGATAAGCTAGGTGAGATAGATAGATTAGATCGATCGATCGATCGATCGATCGATAGATAGATAGATAGATAGATAGATTGATAGATAGATAGATAAGATATTAGATGGGTAGATAGGTAGGTAGATAGATAAGATATTATATAGATAGATAGATGAGATAGATAGATAGATAGATAGATAGATAGATAGATAGATAGATAGATAGATAGATAGATAGATAAGATATTAGATGGGTAGATAGGTAGGTAGATAGATAAGATATGATATAGATAGATAGATGAGAGAGAGAGATAGATAGATAGATAGATAGATAGATAGATAGATAGATAGATAGATAGATAGATAGATAGATAGATAGATAGATAGATAGATAGATAGATAGATAGATAAAGAGAGAGAGAGAGAGAGAGAGAGAGAGGGAGAAAGAAAGAGCTCTCTTCCACACTACTTGAAATTTCACTGGGAAAACATATTGCTGCCTGGTGTTTGCTTTCTGCTCTGTTCAGAGGAGCAGGACTTTGGGTATATTCAGGACTGCATTAAAAAAAATCCATCACCGTTTTCACATTCTGGCAGACACAACTTGCTTTGCTTTGATATTTGATTCAATCAGAAGAAATCAGATTGATGCCTATGGGATTAAAAATAATCTTTATTTTTTTCTATTGATGAGCAGCCCATCGCCTTGTAATGATAACTGAAGGTGAAGCAGCCCCGTTTGCCAGGTGCTTTGCTGTGGAATGCAAGGCATTTGGTTGAAATGCACATAATACCCTGGGCTTCATCAAGCAAGATGCCTTTCTGCCAGTTCATTGCTCTCCAAATCGTGCTGAACTCAGTTATCTTCTATTATGTCAGCACTAAAGGAATGGCAGGCAAATACAAGCGCTTTGAGTAGATGGCTTGTGCTATCAATCCCTCAGTATGTGTTTTGCCTGCAAACAAAGCATGCTCTTGAAGACATTTACAACCACAATGTCTTTACACTGGGGGAAAAAAAATCTTTTTGCAGCTTCAGGAAGATCTCTAGGATATTATATAGGTTCAAACTGTCTGCTCAAAAGCTTAAGTTGCTACCCCAGACAGAGACTCTTGAAAAAATGCAACAGAGTGGATCACAGGATATGAGAAGCGACTAACCCCCACCTTGTTCCAGTCTCCTTTGAGGTAGTTGTAGAGGGTAAAGGGGTCTCCCCACAACCTCCTCTTCTGAAGGCTTCCTTTCCTCATAAGAGTTGTGTTCAAGGCCCTTCACCAGCTTGGTTGTTCTCCTTTGGACACTCCCCAACACCTCAATGTCTCTCTTGTAGTGAGGCACCCAAAACTGAACACAATACTTGAGGTGTGGCCTCACCAATACCAAGTAGAGGGGAAAAATCACATCCCTAGATCTGCTGGCCACACTATTGCTCATGCAAGCCAGGGTGCTATTTGCCTTCCTAGCCACCTGAGAACATTGCTGACCATCAATCAGCACCCTAAGGTCCTTCTCCATCAAGCAACTCTTCAGCCATATAATGAAGATATCCCAAGCAGAAGAGAACCCATTTTATGTCCGCACTTTACTTAAACCAGAGTAGGAGTTTCAGTTGAGGTCTTACAGTAGGGATTTAAGATGAGGTCTGAGTGTTCATAGGTGATGATATCCTTTCATCTATCACCAGACAGGCATAGTGTAGACTTCAACCCAGGTTGTAGGACAGAATGAATTTCATCCTTTCAATGACTGGCCCAGATTTACTCCAGAGTAGTGGTATATCTATCAGTGAATAGTTCTGGACCACATACTTTATCACAGGTCCTAACTAGCAACCCTGAACTGGAGTTCACTTTCACCCCTTAGCAAGTATCTCTGTGCTGCTTTTCATAATCAGGACCAGAAAAGTTTTCCATGTGGATGTCTAGTCCAGTGAACAGAATTTCTTAAGGCAAAATAATACACAACCTACAAATGTGTTTATTGTTCTTTCTATTAAAAAGTGCTGTGATTATTTTTATGTCAATGACAAATGAATGACTTTCTCCAAATGACTCCAGCATGCCAGGATGTGAGTTTAATGAGTCTAATGAGTCTGATTAAAGAGTTTAACTCTTCAAAAACAAACATGGATACAGAATTTTCTTTGAAGACTGATTCATCACAATATAAATGACACCATCCACCTTCCAGAGCAAATCTGGGACACTTTGCAAAAAGAAAATCCAAATAAATTCATTTAAAAATCATTATCTTTACATTTGGAGAGGTTTATTATGATTTGGTACAGAATAGCAGCTAAGAGCATATCTGTATTTGTCAGGCCCTGAAAACTTTGTAATATGCATACTAATAAACTGTTCCTGAGATTGGCTATTCAGCACATTAAGGACTACTCTGGAAGCACTTAAAAGCTGTGACATTAAAAAAAGCTTTGAAAGATTCACATTGCTGTAAATTGTTCTTCCTCACAAGCACAGACAGACGCAGAAGACAGTGCACACCACAGAAGATTGTCTTCCACAGAGGCTCAGTGACAGTCTGTCAACAGGGCAGCCTGCCAAGAAAACCTCTGTTTCTTGGCTTATATTGCCCTGGTTTTGTGAGACTTCTATAAAAGGAAACACTTGCAAATTCCTTTTTCTTCTTCAGGATATCTTTATGCTGTGTTGACATCTGGAGCTATAATGGGAGATCATAGACACATTGTCATTTTGGGAGTGGTTTGGGAGTTCCCCACACACACACACTTTGTAAAATGACCCAGACTAGAACTCAGCTGGCTGGAAGTTAAAAGATGAAGCTCTATTTACAGCTCAGCACAATGTACAAGCAGATAATATATACTATAGACAGGAATAGTTACAGAAATATGCAAGTCAAAGGTAATACAGAAACACAACTCCCCTCCCAGAAATCAGAGACCCCAGGAGGGGCTNACATGAGTGCAGTAGACATCATGATGTTTTCCTTTCACAGCCTATAGTGTAATTTTCTCTATTAAAATATTCCAATTAGCCTCAAACCAGCACAGAGGACATTGGTTTTCTGTGGTACTTACCTATCTGCTCACATGGTATAGACAGGCAGCTTGGTGACTCCAGCTGTACGGCTCCAACTGTAGTATATCTGGACTTCAGCAAAGTCTGTGACACTCTCTGCCACAACAAGCTCCTGGCAAAGCTGGCAGCTCCTGCCTTGGACAGATTCACTCTGATATGGGGCAAGAACTGGCTGGAGGACCAGGATCAGAGAGCGGTGGTGAATGGTGCCACATCCAAGTGGCAGCCACTCACTAGTGGTGTCCCTCAGGGAGCAGTGATGGGTCCCATCCTGTTTAATATCTTTATTGATGGTCTGGACCAGGGGATTGAGTCCAGCATCAGTAAGCTGGCAGATGACACCAATTTAGGAGCGGGTGTTAATCTGTTGGAGGGTAGGACGGCCCTGCAGAGGGTCCTTGACAGGCTGGATGGGTGGGCAGAGGCCAATGGGATGAGATTTAACAAGGCTAAGTGCAGGGTTCTGCACTGTGGCCACAACAACCCCAAGCAGTGCTACAGGGTGGGGACAGAGTGGCTGGAGAGCAGCCAGGTAGAAAGAGACATGGAGATGCTGGTAGATAGTAGCTGAATATGAGCCTGCAGTGTGACCAGGTGGGCAGGACAGCAAATGACATCCTGGCCTGGATCAGGAACAGTGTGGCCAGCAAGACAAGGGAGGTTCTTCTGCCCCTGGACTCAGCACTGGTCAGGCCACACCTTGAGTGCTGTGTCCAATTCTGGGCCCCTCAATTCAAGAGAGATGTTGAGGTATTTGAACATGTCCAGAGAAGGACAATGAGGTTGGTGAGGGGCCTGGAGCACAACCCTGTGAGGAGAGGCTGAGGGAGCTGGGGGTGTGCAGCCTGGAGAAGAGGAGGCTCAGGGCATGATGAAGTCTGTGTCATTCATTGGTTTGCTGAGAGGGATAAAAAGTCAAAATAAAATAATTTGCCCCACTCTGGTCTGGGATGCTGGATCTATTTACCTCCTCCTCATTCTGCTCTAATATGCTTTTGTGCTGGTTTGAGGCTAATTAGAATAT
>VWZE01018883.1:0-18991 GCA_013396675.1 Eubucco bourcierii
CTGAGGGGGACTGAGGGACCCATATGTCGTCCCGACCTATCTCACAGGGAGGTCTGCTCCCTAGCCAGGACCTGGGTAAGGGACATCACCAGGAGACTCCCAAACCTAATCCAGCCCTCTGACTATTACCCTTTGCTGGTAATACAGGCTGGAAGCAATGAGCTCGATAAGAAGGGCACCAGGACAATTAAAAAGGAATTCAAGGCCCTGGGACAAATGATTGATGGGACAGGAGCACAAGTGGTGTTCTGCTCGGTCTCTTCCAACCCTGGTGATACTGTGATACTGTGAAAACAGAGAGAGGGAGAGCCAAAAAAGCATCAGGACATGGATAAGCCTATTTTGGCCTGCTTAGGCCTACCATGACATGGTGTCTGCAAGAAGAAAGTCCTGAAACTGGTGATTTTAGATGTTTCCTGCTGTTACAAGTCAGAAGACAGCAGCCTAGGGCTAGAAGAAGAGCTCACAGGCACCCATAGGCCTGTGCCTAGGCCAGATTCATTGAGGGCAATTAAATTAACTGTGCTGGAGAGGAATTAGTGGGAAAAAATTCTGAAAGTCAACTTTTGAGCAAAGTAGTCATGTGAAAGGGAGCAACAATTCACATCCAGTTCAAGCAGTCTTTTTGGGTAACCACTCTTAAATAACTAAGAAACCGCTCGATAAGGAATTGGCTGGACGGTGGCACCCAGAGAGTGGTGATCAAGGGCACAATGTCCACCTGGAGAGCAGTGCCAAGTGGTGTCCCTCAGGGGTCAGTGCTGGGACCAGTGCTGTTTGACATCTTTGTCAGTGCCATGGACAGAGGAATCAGTGCAGCCTCAGCAAGTGTGCAGCTGGCACCAAGCTGTGTGGCACAGTCACTTGCTAGAGGGCAGGGATCCATCCAGAGGGACCTGCACAGGCTGCAGAGCTGTGCCCAGGCCAACCTCAGGACATTCAACAAGTCCAAGTGTAAGGTCCTGCCCCTGGGTAGGCACAATGCCAAGCACAGCTCCAGGCTGGGTGGTGAATGGCTGAGAGCAGCCCTGAGGAAAAGGACCTTGGAGTCTGGGTTGATGAAAAGCTCAACATGAGTCTGCAGTGTGCACATGCAGCCCAGACAGCAACTGAGTCCTAGGCTGCATCAAGAGAAGCGTGGTCAGCAGGGCAAGGGAGGGGATTCTGCCNTAGTCAGAAACTGCTGCTAGTTGCAATTCAATTATGTTGTCCAACCCAGTCATTAATTCCATCCCTGTGAACAAAGCTGCTGCTCTTACAGAGCAACCCACTATTTTGGAGAAAGTTCAATGAGCTGAGTAATTTTTGTATGCACAGCAGAGATTAAGACAATTCTAAGATAATTTTCTACATAATTTCATTACTTTTCCTTTTATCTATCTATCTACCTACCTAGTGAGGGTGGTGAGACACTGGCACAGGTTGCCCAGGGAGGTTGGGGCTGTTCCCTCCCTGGAGGTGTTCAAGGCCAGGTTGGAGGAGGTCTTGAGTGAGCTGTGCTAGTGGTAGGTGTCCCTGCCTATGGCAGGGGGTTGGAACTGGCTGATCCTTGAGGTCCCTTCCAGCCTTACCATTCTATGATTCTATGAAGTGGAAACTTGTTAAGGAATCAGGCTGCAATTGATTGCTGTCAAGTTTTATCAGCACTACTACCTGCTAACAAAATATCTGTGTCCATTTGTTTTCATAATAAATGGATTTGAAAATTGGCAGTGAACATGGGCCAAGAAAAGTATGTCTCCAGTGAGAGAGTGGTTATTGCCCTTTACAGTGTCAAGGGTTTACTGAATAGCAGCATGGAGATATTTGATGTAGCAATAAATAAGTAGGTAGGTAGGTAGAATCATAGAATGGGAAGGTTGGAAGGGACCTCAAGGATCAGCCAGTTCCAACCCCCTGCCATAGACAGGGACACCTCCCACTAGCACAGGTCACTCAAGACCTCCTCCAACCTGGCCTTGAACACCTCCAGGGAGGGAACAGCCCCAACCTCCCTGGGCAACCTGTGCCAGTGTCTCACCACCCTCACTAGGTAGGTAGATAGATAGATAAAAGGAAAAGTAATGAAATTATGTAGAAAATTATCTTAGAATTGTCTTAATCTCTGCTGTGCATACAAAAATTACTCAGCTCATTGAACTTTCTCCAAAATAGTGGGTTGCTCTGTAAGAGCAGCAGCTTTGTTCACAGGGATGGAATTAATGACTGGGTTGGACAACATAATTGAATTGCAACTAGCAGCAGTTTCTGACTAAGACAGGTGTTTTGCTTGTAATTATTTGCTCAAGAATAATATTTTCTGAAATCATGCACTTCTTAATTTATTTAGCCAAAAATAAATCATTATATTAATCAGCCAGCAGTCTGTTCTGTGAGAGTAATCACTCTCTGCCTTCTCAGGCAAGGCAACACACCAGTCTAGAAATGAAAATGATAAAAGAACAGTTCTTCCTCAGCCTACCCTCACGGAGAGAGGCAAACATGGACAGGCAGCCTTCGCTGGGTGGAGGTGAGGTGTCAGTGCTGCAGGAGCTGCCAGAGTACAGGCTGGGCCAGGGAGGAGCTGCTGCCCTTGGCAGGGGATGTTGGTACTCAGACTGTGACTGCTTCTGGGATGAAAGTATGCCCACAGAGACCTGGGTGCTCTTGTGCCCTTTGATATGTAGAGTTCAACGCCCTTTAGATTTCAGTTTTTCTGTCAACCTGGTAGATTAACTTGAGCAGTTAAAAGGAAAATGGCCTTGGAGGGCTTTGCCTTTAACAAACCCATGTTTATGATATTATTCCCTAAAAGGCAGACAGAAATGGGAAAGACCTCTCTCTTTAATCAATAATGCATGCTCTAGTTAGCCCTGTCCTCTGGACATGATTAAACATGTATTTTGTTTCGTAACCGATGATTTTGGTTGACTAGGGATTAGAAGTCTGTATCCTCAAGCCTTTGCAGCTAGCAGGAGGAAGATCGAACATGAGCTGGGCAGTCAGATGTGTTTAATGTTAGTGTGGCACAGAAACCAGAACGACTGCTCCCCCCGCAAGGGAAACACATCCCCAGTCCCAGCTGATCCCAGGCTGCAGGGAGCTGGGCCACATCTGCACAGGGCAGGTACCATCAGCAGGAGCCAGCATGTTTGTGTTGGTTACCTCTCCTCTGAAGTTCTGAGAAACAGCAGTGCTTTGCTCACCCCAGGATGGAGGAAAAGAACTCTTGGAGCCAGAGCCATGTGCGCTGTTAGGTTAAGGTCTGACCTTAGCTGGTGAAATATTTGGCCAGTGCACAGTGTGGCATCTGTGGTGGGTAGCTAAGGGTAGGGCCCACGCCGTACCCTTAGCACCGGTTGCCACCTGGGGAGCAGAAGTGCTTCGGGGTTCATCTTGACCACTCTGCTGGCACCAGCGTTTGAAAGCACTCTAGTGAGCACGTGCAGCAGGTGTGAGAGAAAGGAAGGGTGTCAGAGCTTGTGGAGAAAGGTTTGCTCTTTCTGAGATGTTCTGCTTTCCCTTTTTCCCTTGTGATGCAGCAGGATGACTTCCCTGAGAGGAAAAGTACAGACAGTCTTGGGCCCCGTGGAGCCAGATTGCCTCGGCTATACACTGACCCATGAACACTTGACCATGAACTACAGCAGCTGTTTTTGTCCACCTTCTCCAGGCCAAGAGGCTCTGTCCGATGGGCCCATTGAGATGAAGAACTTGTTTTGGATTAAGCAAAATCCCTACAGCCATAAAGAAAACCTTCTTTTGTATCAGGAAACAGCTGCTGTGAAGGAGGAGCTGTTGGATTTTAAAGCAGCAGGTGGTGGGACCATTGTGGAGAACACAACCACAGGAATTGCACGGGATGTGAAGACTCTGAAGAAACTTGCCCAAGAAACTGGAGTCCATATTATTGCTGGGGCTGGGTTCTACGTGGATTCCACTCACTCTCCCCAAACACAGGCCATGACAGTGGAGCAGGTAAGTCTTAACCACTGCTTCCGCTGGATCCTTCTGCTCTCTGACTCGTGCTGTTTCATAGGAAATAAAGACAAAAGCAAACCACAAAAATCCAATGCAACAAGACAGAAAGAAACTTGGGATCAGAGTCACCAGATCCAGTGTGTAACTTGTCCTTGTAGAAGGAGGGAGGCAGTCCTGCTGCCAAGGACACCAACTAGCTAGCTAATTGTGCCAGTAAAGAGGGATTGAGGGCCCCAGAACTCAATACTCACAATACACACAGTACTCTGGACACAATACTCAAGATTAGGTCACACCTGGAGTACTGTGTCCATTTAAGAAAGATGTTGAGATGCTGAAGGTGTCCAGAGAAGGGCAGAAAGGCTGGTGAGGGGCCTGGAGCACAGCCCTGTGAGGAGAGGCTGAGGGAGCTGGGGGTGTGCAGCCTGCACAAGAGGAGGCTCAGGGCAGACCTCATTGCTCTCTGCAGCTACCTGAAGGGAGGTTGTAGCCAGCTGGGTGTGGGCTCTGCTGCCAGGCAGCCAGGGACAGAAGAAGAGGACACAACCTCAAGCTGTGCCAGGGCAGGTTCAGGCTGGATGTTAGGCAGAAGTTCTTCCCAGCAAGAGTGATTGGCACTGGAATGGGCTACCTGGGGAGGTGGTGGAGTGCCCATCCCTGGAGGTGTTTAAAAGGAGTGCCAGGGTTTAGTTAATTAGAAGGGTTAGGTGCTAGGTTGGACTCAATGATCCTAGAGGTCTTTTCCAACCTGGTTAATTCTGTGATTCAGTAACTCTCTCCTATGACTTATCCTTGGATGAGTCAAAGTCAGAGACATGTACCATCAGAATAGGTGAAATCCAGAAGTTGTTGCTGTGAAAAGCTTGGGAACAGCATTACTGCTGCTGTGGTGTGTTTGGACCAGCATTTCTTGCACGTGCTGGGGTTCTCTATTAGCATTTCCAGTTCTTAAGCTCCATTTTCTCTCAGGGATTTGTTACAATGCAGCAGTAAAAGGAAAACTAAGTACTTTGTGTGTGGGCATCTGTTACAGCACCAATTACCTTGTTCTTTTTACATTTCTTGAGGAAGGAGTAGATCCCTTCTTCCTCCTCATCACTTTTCCTGCCTAATTGCTTCCCATTGAGCTCACCCATTGTTCTTATAAAGAGCATAAATAATTGCAGCCTTTGCAGCAGAGTTGTAAATCCTTGCTCTGCTCAGGCTGTGTGTTACAGCTCTCTTCTCTGCCATTTGTCCAGAACTTCCAGGGCAGGGCCTAAGTCAAGTTGTTTGTACAATGCTTGGGACACTCATGACTGAGGTCCCCAGATCCAATAGTAATAACTATTCATTCAGATTTTACTAAGTGTATCACAGTATCACCAAGGTTGGAAGAGGCCTCAAAGCTCATCAAGTCCAAGCCATCACCACAGCCCTCCAGACCAGACCATGGCACCAAGTGCCACGTCCAAACCTGCCTTGAACACCTCCAGGGACGCTGACTCCACCACCTCCCTGGGCAGCCCATTCCAGCAGTCAGTGACTCTCTCAGGCAACAACTTTCTCCTCACCTCCAACCTAAACTTCCCCTGGCACAGCTTGAGACTGTGTCCTCTTGTTCTGCTGCTGCTTGCCTGAGAGAAGAAAGCAACCTCCTCCTGGCTACAAGCACCCTTCAGGTAGCTGGAGACAGCAAGAAGGTCTCCCCTGAGCCTCCTCTTCTCCAGGCTAACCAATCCCAGCTCCCTCAGCCTCTCTCCATAGGGCTGTGCTCCAGGCCTCTCCCCAGCCTCGGTGCCCTTCTCTGGACACACTCAAGCACCTCAATGTCCTTCTTCAATGGAGGGGCCCAGAACTGGACACAGCACTCAAGGTGTGGCCTAAGCAGTGCAGAGTGCAGGGGGAGAATGAGCTCCCTGCTCCTGCTGGCCACACTCTTGCTGATGCAGGCCAGGATGCCATTGGCCTTCTTGGCCACCTGGGCACACTGCTGGCTCATGTTCAGGTGGGTGTCAATCAGCACCCCCAGATCCCTTTCTGTTTGGCTGCTCTCCAACCGCTCCCACCCCAGCCTGTGATGATGGGGAGAAGAGGCAAGGGAACTCTCCAAGGCAGGCTGCTGCAAATGCTGATGAACAGAGCTAAGAAAATAGTTTTTAATTGGTCACAGCTTACAAATGAGGCAAATTCATTTTAAAAATCAGTGATCCAAACTTGAGCAGCGCTGTCCTGAACCTGATTTGGGCCAAGCTGTATGGAGCAATTCTACCCACTAAATAGGCTGCCATGGCTTGACATTTGTTCCAAATGTATGTTCTTTGGACAAAGGTTTCCCTTTTCTGTTTGCTGGAGGCATTGAAGATCATCCAGTTCCAGGCCCCCTGCCAAGGGCAGAGACCCCTCCCCCTAGCCCAGGTTGCTTAAGGCCTTATCCAACCTGGCCTTGAGCACCTCCAGGGAGGGAGCATCCACAACCTCCATGGACAATCTGTTCCAGTGTCTCACCACCCTCACTGGACAGAATTTCATTCTCGTCTCCAGTCTCAATCTGTCCTCCTCAAGCTTCAATCCATTGTCCCTCATCCTATCACTCCAAGCCCTTTTCCAGAGTCCCTCCCCAACTCTCCTGTAGCCCCTTCAGGTGCAAGAAGACTGCTCTGAGGTCTCCCTGGAATTTGACCTGCTGATGTTTTCTGAGCAGACAAGGACAATTCAAATATTTGGAGAGATATTCTTCAGAAGAATTGAACCTGCACCTGGTTGTACCAGGCTGTCTGCAGAAGCAGACTGGAGCAGAAGGGCTGAGATCCCAGCATGCAGTGTTGGGCAAAAGCCTGCCCTAAGCTGCATCAGCTTGGAGTGACTTCTGTGTGTGGCTTAAGGATTTAGCAATGTGTTGAGTGAACAAGGTATGGAGCAGAGATGATTTACAGACCTATTAGCAAATTGATTTGGGGTTTTTCAGTTTCCTGGATTTGCTTGCAAACCTTCCTTCTCCCTTGGCTCACTTGAGTCTTCCTTAAAATTATGATTTCCTTACCATTTAATGCCAAGGAGCTGGAAGGTTGGCACCAGTGCCATTTGGTGCTCTCACTCCTGAATGAGTGCTGCAAGACATGAGGGCCTCTTCTGGAAAAGAGAAACTAAGCTTTTCTAACAGACTGCTTTTGTTAGGACACTGATGGCTGTTTTGGCAGTGAGTATTTTAAAACCAAGCTAATGCTGACCCTGAACATTTGTTGGCTGAGCTTTTCTCCTGTAGTCCTGAAGTCAGCAGAGCTCCTGTGGTTTTACAGCAGCATTCCCATGAGCTGGCTTGGCCAGAGGTTTCCCCTTCTCTACCTGAATGACATCCTGAGTTCTTTAGTGTCTAACCCCTTGGTTTGCAGGAAATTACACTGAATTGCTTCTAGAGCCAGTTCAGGAGCACAAGGCACAGGTTCTGTAATAAGCAATAGTCTCAGTGTAAATCAGTGTTCAGATGATCTGCAGAGCAGCTTTGGCAGCCCTGGGCAGCTGTGTGAGCAGACACTGATTGGCTTCTGTGTTTGGTTTGGTCTTAGCCAATGGCCAGCATAACCTGGTGTGACAGAAAACAGCTGCAGTGTTTTCACACACCCAACTGTTAAGTAAGTCCAGGAAGACCTCAGGAGTGTAACTGGCTGTGATGGTTTGGGAGTTACCCACTACCCCAAACTTTATAAAATCCCCCAGACTAGACTCAGGCAGCTGGAAGTGAAGGACTGAAGCTCTGTTTACAGCTCAGCACAATGGACAAGCAGAGATAGACACAACAGACAGGAACAGTTACAGACATAGACAAGTTAAAGGTGATACAGAAACACAACTCCCCTCCCAGACATCAGAGTCCCCAGGAGGGGCTCCCAACCACCCTTCCACCTTCTTCCCACCCCTCTACCTTACCCCAGGGTTTGCCTTACATGCAAGGTGAGTTTGGAGGATGGGCCAGCGGAGTTAGAAGCAGAGTTATTAGTGAGGTTAGCAGAGAGGCCATCAGACAAAACCCGCAGCTAGAGTGAGACCAAAGCTCTCTGACTGTGAGTGTCTTATCTATGTTTGTGTCCTTGTTCTTACACCTCTCAGCAAGCCTGAGTGCAGCAGCCCTCATCAGGGTTTGCTTTTCACAGCCTAGAATCTATTTTTTTTCATTAAAATACTCCAAATAGCCTCAAAGCAGCACACTGCCACAGAGTCCATGAAACAGTGTTCAGTGTGAGTGCAGCCCAGACAGTAAACTGAGTCCTGGGCTGCAGCAAGAGCAGTGTGGGCAGCAGGGCAAGGGAGGGGATTGTGCCCCTTTGCTCTGTTCTCCTCACACCCCACCTGCAGTCCTGGGTGCAGTTCTGGAGGCCCCAGCACAGGAAGGCCATGGAAGTGTTGGAGCCAGTCCAGAGGAGGCCACCGAGATGCTGAGAGGGCTGCAGCAGCTCTGCTGTGAGGACAGGCTGAGAGAGTTGGGGCTGTGCAGCCTGGAGAGGAGAAGGCTTCCAGGAGAGCTTGGAGTGGCCTTGCAGGATGTGAAGGGGGCTGCAGGAAGGCTGGGGAGTGGCTATTGATGAGGGCTTGCAATGCCAGGCCAAGGGGCAGTGGGTTTGAAGTGTCAGAGGGGAGATTGAAAGTGGATGTAAGGAGGAAGTTGTTTGCAGTGAGGGTGGTGAGACACTGGAACAGGTTGCCCAGGGAGGTTGTGGCTGCTCCCTCCCTGGAGGTGTTCAAGGCCAGGCTGGATGAGGCCTTGAGTGCCCTGTGCTAGTGGGAGGTGTCCCTGCCTATGGCAGGGGGTTGGATCTGGCTGATCCTTGAGGTCCCTTCCAACCTTCCCATTCTGTGATTCTATGAACCAAGCCTGGTGCTGTCTGACACCAGTAGCACTCATAACCCAGGTGTCATTCTGCTGCTGCCCAGCTGACAGGCACTATCGTCGATGAGATCCTCAGCGGCGCGGACGGGACCGACATCCGGTGTGGCGTGGTGGGAGAAATTGGCTGCTCCTGGCCTCTGACCGAGAGCGAGCGCAGGGTGCTGCAGGCCGCGGCGCAGGCGCAGGTGCAGCTCGGCTGCCCTGTGACCATCCACCCCGGCAGGAGCAGTGAGGCTCCCTTCCAGATCCTCCGCCTGCTGCAGGAGGCTGGGGCCAAAGCTGCAAAGACAGTCATGTCTCACCTTGACAGGTAAGCAGACTGCGCTGCTCTCCCTCTGTGTGCTGGTTTGGGAGTTCCCTGCCCCCCCACACTTTGTAAAACCCCCCAGACTAGACCCAGCCAGCTGGAAGTGAAGACCTGAAGCTCTGTTTACAGCTCAGCACAATGGACAAGCAGAGACAGACACAACAGACAGGAATAGTTACAGACAGAGACAAGTTAAAGGTGATACAGAAACACAACTCCCCTCCCAGACATCAGAGACCCCAGGAGGGTCTCCCAACCACCCTTCCACCTTCTTCCCACCCCTCTGCCTTACCCCAGGGTATGCCTTACATGCAAGGTGAGTTTGGAGGATGAGCATGGGGGGTTAGAAGCAGAGTGGTTAGTTAAGTTAGCAGAGAGGTCCAGACCAAAATGGCTAGAGAGCCTGAGACTCCCCAGGAGAGTGCCTTATCTATGTTTTGTGTTCTGGTCTTATCCATCTCAGCAAGCCTATGAGTGCAGCAGACATCACCATTGTTTTCCTTTCACAGCCTGTAATATCATTTTCTCCATTAAAATACTCCAATTAGCCTCAAACCAGCACTCTCTGGTAGTGCTGCCACAGCCCTCTGGGCTCAGGGAAGCTGCTCTGCAGGTTCCTGCTCTGCTCAGGGGTCTCATCATAAGGGTTCTCTGCAAGGCTACTGACTAAAAAATAACTGCCTGGGTAGAGCCAGGATCAGCAGCTCTGGCATCCACCTTCATAAAGAAATGTTGGCATTTTAAATGCTCTCTTTGAAGGTCTGGGAGCAGGACTAGGAATATCCATAGCTGTCTTTTGAAAGGTGGGAATTCCAGTGACTCATATCCCTGCACAAATCCCTGTGCTTACAAAGCACTGAATGTGGAGCAGCTCTCACCATATTGGATGGGAAACTGATGGGCTTCAAGCATTTGGAAATGCTGGGACACTGCTCTTAAGGGGCTTGTCAAATCTCATAGAAGCTAACAGAGGACTCCTTGATTTGTCTGGATTGTGGATCTGAGCAGAAGGAGGTCTTTCATGTTCATAAAATCAGAAACTGGTTTGAGTTGGAAGAGACCTTAAGGATCATCTAGTTCCAACGCCCTGCCAAGGGCCACTAGCGCAGACTGCTCAAGGCCTCATCCATCCTGGCCTTCCACACCTCCAAGGAGATGGCATCCACAACCTCCATGGACAACCTGGTCTAGTGTCTCACCACCCTCACTGGAAAAAACTTCCTCATCTCCGGTCTCATTTTGCCCTCCCCAAGCTTCAATCCATTGTCCCTCATCCTATCACTCCAAGCCCTTGTCCAAAGTCCCTCCCCAGCTCTCCTGTAGCTCCTTCAGGTGCAGGAAGACTGCTCCCTGGAATTTGACCTGCTGATGTTTTCTGAGCAGACAAGGACAATTCAAATATTTGGAGAGATATTCTTCAGAAGAATTGAACCTGCACCTGCTTGTACCTAGCTGTCTGCAGAAGCAGACTGGTTACATGTGGAGCAGAAGGGCTGAGATCCCAGCATGCAGTGTTGGGCAGAAGCCTGCCCTAAACTGCAACAGCTTTGAGTGACTTCTGTGTGTGGCCTGAGGATTTACCAATACCAGCTCTCTTGTAGCCCCCCTCAGGTACTGGAAGGCTGCTCTCAGGTCTCCCTGGGCTGAACAGCCCCAACTCTCTCAGCCTGTCCCTATAGGGGAGTTTTCCCAGCCCTCTGATCATCCTTGTGGCCTCCCCTGGGCACTTCCATGTCCTTTTTGTGCTGTGGGACCCTGAATTGGATGCAGTTCTCCAGGTGGGGTCTCCAGAGGAGGAGACTCCACAACCTCTCTAGCCAGCCTTCTTCAGGGCTCCAGCACCCTCCCACCAAAGAAGTATCTCTTCATGTTGAGCTGGCACCTCCTGAGTTCCAGCTTGTACCTGTTGTTCCTTGTCCTATCCATGGGCACCCCCAAACAGAGCCTGGCACCTTCATCCTGACCCCTACCCCTCAGCTATTGATAGACATTGATCAGGTCCCCTTTCAGCCTTCTCCTCTCCAGACTAACCAGCCCCAGGGTTCTCAGCCTTTCCTCACAGCTGAGATGTTCCAGTCCCTTCATCATCCTCAAAGCTGAGAGTTGGACACTCTAGCAGGTCCCTGTCTCTCTTGAATGGGGGAATCCCAAAATGGACACAGCATTGCTGGTGTGGTCTCAGCAGGGCAGAGCAGAACAGGAAGAGAACCTCCCTAGAGCTGTGACTGCACTCTCTTCGATGTGCCCCAGGATGCTGTTGACCTTCTTGGCCACTGGTGCCCTGGTGTCTTGGGCTGGTACTAGATACAACAGATATTGCTTAAAAAGAAAATTAATTGTGTTTTGGAATGAATTGGGGTTTGGATAGATCTTAGCAAAGACCAGAGAGCTAACTTTTAGTTTCCTTGAGAGCAAACATCAGGAGCTCCACATCAGACCTGGAGAGGAATCGAGGTGCTTTCCTCTCTCCGGTTCAGAGACAGCCTCTCTTCCAAACCAGTTTTGTGTGACACTGTGTTGCTGATGGTGGGCTGGAGAATGTCCAAGCATCGATGAGTTGAGCCTGTTTGTGGTCAGATTATTCTCAGCAACTGGCTTGCTTGCCCTCAGTGTGAGCACAATGCAGGCAGGAGCCCTGTGCCCCAGATCTAACCTCACAGGCTCCAGGGGCTGGCACGTGGACCTCCAGGTGAAGCTCAGTGTGGTACCTGGGGCTGGTAAGAGCATAGAATTGAGTGCCATGACACTTGATTTGTGCTTGGTTGCATGTCAGTGGTAGAGCCCTCCCTTGTGTGTTTGCCTGCAGTGTGGCCTGTCTCTAGCTATGTTTTTGTCTCCTTTTAAAAGAAAACTGCATTACTTACATCTTTTTGTGGAAGAGAACTGAGCAAGCTGCAGGTGTCAGTACTTACACATTTTGATACAACATCAACCTCCAGTTACGGGGTTTTTGCCTCCATACACTTGTAAATTGTTGAATTCAGTGATTTATTGCTGGAAAATAAGCAAAGTAAGTAAGAAAACAGGCAAGGCAGAGGTGCAGCTTCACTAACAGCTGCTGGATGCACAATGTGACATTTCCTTATCCTCCTGCTATCATTACTTTCACACATTCCATTGGCACTTGCTGTAACAGACTCTAAACTACTGTGAAGTTTGGCTTTGCAATGTGCACTTAACATTTTCAGTCTCCTGCAGTGAGAAGAATCCGTGTGGGAGCATCCCAATCCTTTAAATGTGAGATGGATTTGTACACAGCTCCATATTTCATGTCTGCTTTTGAGATGGACAGAATGGTAGTGTCCAGGTGGACTTGCCCTGAGAAGAGAAAACTGCAAAGCTGGCTCCCATGTTGGGGCAGTGTCCCACCTTAGAACAGAGGGCTGCAAGTGTCCATAGTGAAGCTACAGTGCAGGCAATGGCTAGGAAGCAAAAGGCATTGAGTCTTGGCTTTGACTGTTTATTAGGGGTTAAGAGTATAAAGGCATTTTGGTGGAGATCAGCACTCATTCATAGAACCATAGAATCATGGAATGGGAAGGTTGGAAGGGACCTCAAGGATCAGCCAGTTCCAACCCCCTGCCATAGGCAGGGACACCTCCCACTAGCACAGCTCACTCAAGACCTCCTCCAACCTGGCCTTGAACACCTCCAGGGAGGGAGCAGCCACAACCTCCCTGGGCAACCTGTGCCAGTGTCTCACCACCCTCACTGCAAACAGCTTCCTCTAAACATCCAGTTTCAGTCTCCCCTCTGACACTTCAAACCCATTGCCCCTTGTCCATTAACAATGGTGAGTGTCCCTGCCCTGATTTATGGATGAGCTCCAAACTACAGGATACCTCCCATGTGCCACCTCCTTTTCCCTGAGCCCAGGGCTGCTCAGGCACACAGCTGCCCAAGCACCTAATTCCAGCACAGAGATTGGCAGTGTGAACCAGGTGCTGCTGCTGTGTCCCTGGGTTTTACAGGGGGAGCCAGTGCTGCTGACACTGGGCTCTGCTGCTCTTGGCTGGGCTGGAACCCCCAAAAGCACAACACTGACACTGTTCTGGGGAAGGAATGGTTCTGAGATTCTGAAATAGATCCTCCTGCACCAGCTGCAGTACTCCTGGCTACTGTCTGCCCATGGGCAGGGCTGCATCTCAAGTAACCTCCTCTCTTGCTCTGCACTTTGCAAACTCGATTGGTGATAAATGTTCAACCTCTGTAAACTGTAACATTTATTTTTAAATAACATTTTTTATTAATTACAGTTGGCAAGTCTTAGACTCCTGCTGATGGCAGGCTTGTATGAACAAGGGTTTTCTCTCTCCCATCCCATCTGTTCCTCCTATTTTGTCCTGTTGTTAAGTCATAACATTGAAATTGTGCCATCAGTCATTTCCATAGCAACAGACTGTGATGCAGTTGTGTAGGGTAAAATTACTCTGTGACATCAGTAGCTGCAAGAAAAGTGAAACTCTTGCCCTTTTGGTTAACTCTGCTGTTCTTGTGCAAACTTGGTTTTCCCTCAGACAAAAATGTGGTTATAAAGATGCTAGGATGTGAGTGGTTTTGTTCATCATACAATCATAGAATGGGAAGGTTGGAAGGGACCTCAAGGATCAGCCAGTTCCAACCCCCTGCCATAGGCAGGGACACCTCCCACTAGCACAGGTCACTCAAGGCCTCATCCAACCTGGCCTTGAACACCTCCAGGGAGGGAGCAGCCACAACCTTCCTGGGCAACCTGTGCCAGTGTCTCACCACCCTCACTGCAAACAACTTCCTCCTAACATCCACTTTCAATCTCCCCTCTGACACTTCAAACCCATTCCCCTTGTCCTGGCATTCCCAGACCTTGTCAGTAGTCCCTCCCCAGCCTTCCTGGAGCCCCCTTCAGATCCTGCAAGGCCACTCCAAGCTCTCCTGGAAGCCTTCTCCTCTCCAGGCTGCACAGCCCCAACTCTCTCAGCCTGTCCTCACAGCAGAGCTGCTGCAGCCCTCTCAGCATCTTGGTGGCCTCCTCTGCACTGGCTCCAACACTTCCATGGCCTTCCTGTGCTGGGGGCTCCACAACTGCACCCAGGACTGCAGCTGGGATCTGAGGAGAGCAGAGCCAAGGGGCACAATCCCCTCCCTTGCCCTGCTGCCCACACTGCTCTTGCTGCAGCCCAGCACACAGTTGCTGTCTGGGCTGCACTCACACTGCAGCCTCAGCTTGAGCTTTGCATCACCCCAGACCCCAGGGTCCTTTTCCTCAGGGCTGCTCTCAGCCATTTATTTCCTTTTCCTAGCCCATACTACCAGTAAAACCATTTCATATGGGAAGAGAGACTCCAGAGGGCTGATGTTTCAGCTCCCAGAGGAGTGGTGGGCTCTAGCAGCTTTGCTCCTTCCCTTTTCACACCTGCTGCAAAGCCCAGCCAGAGTTCTGGCTGTGCTGAGTGCTCTGGCCAGGTTCCAGTGCAAGCAGTGATCTATTGCCCTTTTAATGGCAATCCAGAAACATCCCTGTACAGAATGGAGATGGAAGACCAAGTTGTGTATTGCTGCCGTGTGATGGATGAAACAAGACCTGGGTGTAGCTGTCTCCTGTAACTCTTTTGCAAGAGTAAATCTGTCTCTGTGAGTAATCCATTGTGTTGCTTTTGAATGTCACTATGAATTAACCTCCTCCTTAAATGTCCTTCCCTGTTAGGCTGGCTGTGGAGAGGCTTAGTGATACCAAAGGTAAGGAACTTTCCTCTTCGCCATCATTTTTTTCCTTCTCTCATGGGAGCCTTTCAGTGCATGAGTCCCAGGTGGATGTCACAAAGACAGTGCTGTGTATCAGTGTAAGCTGCATGTGCCAGCCAGGAGCCTGGTTTCCAAGGAGGGTGAATTCAACCTTAACTGGTTGTGTCCGTGGCTTGCAAGCAGGGAGTGGGGCAGTAGCTGTCGTTGTACCACAGGATTATTCCTGTCACAATTCTGACTCTGTGTTCCCTCTCTTCTGCAGGACTATATTTGATACAAAGAAACTTCTGGAGTTTGCTCAGCTCGGCTGCTACTTAGAGTACGACCTGTTTGGTACCGAGTTCCTTCACTACCAGTTCCAGCCTGGCATCGACATGCCAAGCGACAGCCAGAGAATCGCCAGGTACCTGCGGCTGGGCCTTCTGGGGCTGCAGCACACAGCTTGCTGTGCTCAACTGCCTGTTCTCATTCAAACAGAATGACTTCTTCTCAACTGCTCTGACAGCATTAGAGCAGCATCTATCATCTTCTGTCTGCAAGGGGAGATGATGTCTGCTGGGGGCTGATGTTGCTGGGTTGGAGGGCAGAAGGGCTCTGCAGCAGGACCTCGACCGCCTGCACAGATGGGCAGAGTCCAAGGGGATGGAGCTCAACAAATCCAAGTGCCAGGTGCTGCACTTTGGCCACAACAACCCCATGCAGAGCTACAGGCTGGGGTGGGAGTGGCTGGAGAGCAGCCAAACAGAAAGGGATCTGGGGGTGCTGATTGACACCCACCTGAACATGAGCCAGCAGTGTGCCCAGGTGGCCAAGAAGGCCAATGGCATCCTGGCCTGCAGCAGCAAGAGTGTGGCCAGCAGGAGCAGGGAGCTCATTCTCCCCCTGCACTCTGCACTGCTTAGGCCACACCTTGAGTGCTGTGTCCAGTTCTGGGCCCCTCCATTGAAGAAGGACATTGAGGTGCTTGAGTGTGTCCAGAGAAGGGCACCGAGGCTGGGGAGAGGCCTGGAGCACAGCCCTATGGAGAGAGGCTGAGGGAGCTGGGATTGGTTAGCCTGGAGAAGAGGAGGCTCAGGGGAGACCTTCTTGCTGTCTCCAGCTACCTGAAGGGTGCTTGTAGCCAGGAGGAGGTTGCTTTCTTCTCTCAGGCAAGCAGCAGCAGAACAAGAGGACACAGTCTCAAGCTGTGCCAGGGGAAGTTTAGGTTGGAGGTGAGGAGAAAGTTCTTGCCTGAGAGAGTCATTGACTGCTGGAATGAGCTGCCCAGGGAGGTGGTGGAGCCATCGTCCCTGGAGGTGTTCAAGGCAGGTTTGGACGTGGCGCTTGGTGCCATGGTCTGGTCTGGAGGGCTGTGGTAACAGCTTGGACTTGATGAGCTTTGAGGTCTCTTCCAACCTTGGTGATACTGTGATAGTACTGTGATGTAGACTCAGTTTTGTAGAAGGTTACTTGAGCAGAAGATCAGGAGCTTCTTTTCACTCTGTTCCGTGCTTCCCTGCTTGAAGTTGGTCGTTTGCTGCATTTATATAGGCTGTGGAAAAAAAAAAGGGTGGAGTTGCTGGGTTTATCTTTGTGGTGTTAGAAACCCAAGCACTGTGTGAGCCTCCTGACAAATGTGCTAACCCAGCAAAGCTCATTGGTTGTCTTGGGTGGATTTGATCCTGTACCTCTGTCCTCTTTTTTTCTTCCAAGCACTCTATCACCTCTCCTTTCTGTCTTCTTTTGCCCTTTCTCTCCTGGAAGAAGGTGAGATTCCTGTCTCCTCAGCACTCCTCACTTCACAGTGTGAAAATCCAGCCCTGCTGGCAGGTTACTTCTGCTCTGCTTCTCCTCAGCACACACAGCCTGAGCTCAGAGTTGGTGGTGCTCTGTGCTGACACAAGGTATTGCCAAGGAGATGCCTTCCTGGCAGAAGCTGGGGCAGGTAGGAGCAGCTGGGCATCAACATCTCACCCCTTCCACCCTGCCACTCTCTGTGTGTGCTTTATCCCTGTGCAGTTTATTCACAGCATTCACCTGCAGTGAAGTGGCAGGCTCCTGAGGGGTTCCTGCCTATGTCTTTCCCTTCCAGAGTTGGAAACAGTTCTTCTGTTCCTCTCAGTAAGAAGGATTTTATGATTCCTGATCACCACTGCAGTGACTTTCTAGCTTTCTCTTCCCCCTCACTGTCAGGTTAACCTTAAAAACTCCTCTCCTCTTTTCAGCCTGTTCCCCCCTACAGAAGGTGCTGTGGTTCCTACTCCACTCACTGCCCAGCCTTTGCTGCTGCTTTTTTCTCTCTCAACAGGGCACTCAGGTTTGCACTCAGTATTTTAAACTGTCACAGTGAACTGAGAGTTTTCACATTCAGCATGGGTAAAGTTGCTGCCCTCCCCTCTGCTGTGCCATGGGAGGTCAGCACATACAGAAGGGCTGTAGGGTTATCTGCAGGAGCACAGGCCATGCCTTGGCTAACAGCTGCTTGCTTAGCCATGGCTGAGTGTTCATTCCATCCATGATCTCTGCTCAGCCACCACTGTCTCCTTGGCCTCTCTGGGTCTGAGTGTTCCTTCCAGCTGGCTGTTTAGGAAGAGGTTACCAAAAGTTTGTCTTCCCACTGCATGGTGTGAATATGCACCTTAGAGTCAACAGTGCTGGATTGCATTGGGGGTTTTGATGCATCCCCACTGGGCACAGGATGGCAGCAATGATCTCTTCAGGGTTGTTTCTTTTGTCAGGTGGCACCAGGGAGGTGAGAAGCAAATTGAGCTTTGAATAGGCTGATGAAAAACTAAATTGGAAAATTTAGGAAAATTCAGGTCTGGTCTGTCCACCATAGCTGCACAAACACAGCTTGGCCCCAGGTGTGCACTTAGGCATTTTTGCAGCAACCTTCTGCTAATGCAAGTGAAAAAAATGAACTTATTTTAGGGGCAGTTTGAGTCAGAAGCAAGAACTCAACTGACAGAAATGAGCAAAGGCAGCAAAGAGTATGGACTGTGAAGGACCATAGGTCTTCCCAGCACAGGGAGTTAGTCCAAATGGGAAAAGAGATGACTGTCAAATGTCTGCTCAGAGAGAACTCAGCCCCTGCAGGGTCACTGCCCTCACTCTCTCCTTAGTTTCAGGTCTCCCTGTATTTCATGGTGCCAAAGCTGCCTGCGATGTAGCGCTGCGGTGTACAGAGTGTTGGGCTCTGTGTGGCTCTGCCTGTGGTGGGTGTTTGAAAGGAACTAACATCTTAACAAGTTCTGTCTTGCTTGCCTTCTTCCTGCTGCTTTTGTGGATTTGATGCTGCTACACATATCTCCTGACAGTAAGGGCTTTCAGCCCTCTCAGGTGTGATTATGATAACACTAGCATCTGCTTTGCTGCTGCTCAGAGCACAGCCGGGAAGGTAAGGGTTGGACTTGCACAGCACTGGCAGATGATGGAATGAGGTGGCTTCAGGAGCACTTTCCAGGCCTGGTCTATCTGTCTCTGCCACTGTAATGCTGCAGTCTCCTGCCAAACTACACTGGAGCTTGGTGGGAGACTCAACAGTCATTAGTGCAGCAGTTTAGACACCTGCTGAATAAACTCTGCACAGTGAGCTGAGCAAGGGATTGAGGTGAGCAGAGGGAAATGTGCAACAGCAGGACTTGTAGGAGCACACTTGCTGCAAGGGAGTGACCAGAAGCATTGCTGCTCTCTCCAGGCTGACTTCTTGTTGTTTGCCAAGGCTGTTTAGCTGGGCTGCCCCCTTCACTCTGATTTCCTGGGGTATGCTAGCACTGTGCAATGCCTGTCCTGTTCCTCCTCTTCTTTAATCAACATCTTTGAAATGAGGTTGGATGAGAACTGTTCCTATGGAATGTGATGATGACAGCTTCCAATTTTATTAACCTGGTTTGTTAACTGAGAATTAACTAAAGATGTGGGAGTACTGCAACAGGTTGCTCAGGGAGGGGGTTGAGGCCCCATGCCTGAAGATCACAGAATCATAGAATGGGAAGGTTGGAAGGGACCTCAGGGATCATCTAGTTCCAACCTCCTGCCATAGGCAGGGACACCTCCCACTAGCACAGCTCACTCAAGGACTCATCCAATGTGGCCTTGAACACCTCCAGGGAGGTTGTGGAGCACAGAAGAGCTGCAGGGAGGTTGTGGAGCACAGAAGC
>VWZE01018883.1:28953-54700 GCA_013396675.1 Eubucco bourcierii
CAGTGCCCGCCGCCGAGAGCCCGCGCCGGAGCCGGAGCCGGAGCCGGAGCCGGAGCCGGAGTCGGAGCCGAGGGAGAGCGGGATCCTGCCCGGGTGCCACCTGCCAGGGAAGGAGGAGGCTGGCGAGCGCGCTGGAGCAATTTATAGGCACCCAAAAGCGCAGGGGAAAGGGGAGCTGCTTTGGCATCTCATTCCAGCATCTGCTCTGCGCTTCCCACTCACAGAGAGTTTGGCATTACCCTGGCAGTGTGGGAAATACATTTTTTCCCCCCTCTCCCTCCCCTGCCCCTCCCGCAAACGGATGAACAGTAAAATCGTGAGCCTCACTCTCTAGCTGCATCTTGCGATGACAGCTCTTTCTGGAGCAGACCAGAGGGATGTGCTTAGCAGCCTCTGGGTACCCTTCAGGTTACCGATGGAGAATTGAAAGGTCAATCCACCTCCTGCTCAACGCTTCCCGGAGGCTGCCCTGCCGTGCTGGTGTTTTCTGGGAGACGCTGCTGTAAATGCAGGGATGCTTTACAGTTGCCGATTGTCCAAGTGGAAGTGATTTGAAAATAGATATCCCACCCCACACAGTGATAAACATCTCTCACCCTTTCAGATCCCACTCTTCCTCACTCCCAGCTTACAACCATAAAGACAAAGAAGACAATTCTTCCCGTGAATTCCAACTGCCTGCTCATCCCTGGCTGCAGTGTTGGTGGTGGTGAAGCCAACCACTGCTTTGCCAGCAGACACACACTGAGGGAGAGCTCCCTTTTGTCTGAAAGCCAAAGGGAGATGTGGGGCACAGTGCAGAGCAACAGATGGACAGACCTGAGAAGGTCTCTCTGGCTTAACTCGGGGGTAGCAAAATGTTTTCTTAAGTCTTTGGGGTTTCTCCCTATTCTTTTGTGTGTGTGTGTAAGGCTTCTCCTCCCCCAAGGGCTGGTGGGCACCTCTGTGATGTGCAATATTAGTGGCATTGCTCCCGAGAACATAGTGAAGGAACTTGTCCTGCTTACAGATGTGTGAGGTACACAAAGAGCTGTTTAGGAAGACAAAGAGAATTGATTCCTAAATCATACTTCTGTATTCAGGAGCAATGGATGTCAATCAGCCGTGGGTGACATTTGCCTGTCAATACCAGGATGATGGGTGGAAAGACTGTGACTTATTACAGCAAGGCCAGAATCAGAAATGAGCAGCAGTGGCGAGCAGGACAACAACCCAGTAACAGCATCTCCAGCCACGATCAGAGGGCTGTGATCTTGTCTGGGATGTTATTAGCATGAATCCCCTCTCTGCTCGCCCCTTCCCTTTTCTTCCTTTTCTGTTCCGCAACACAATAAGGTCAAGCAAGAAGGCAGTGGGAAACAAAGATTAATTGATTCTTCCTTTTAAGCAGAAATGTCAGCAGCTCTTTCCTGAGAGACTCAGAGGCAGTGAGTGGGCCCACGATGTGTAGAGATGGGGCAGCCCAGCTCCTTATCTCCCCAGAAGGCTCCCGATAAAGCTCCCGTTTACCACACTTGTAAATAGCCCTCCCGCTCCTCTTTTCCCCTTTTCTTTAATGCTGTGTATTAGAAAAGTCCTTATCTGGCACCGACACAAGCCAGCCAGTTCCCTCTGCTCAGGGTTTCCCCTGCAGACCCGCCAGGGTGGCTGAGCACACTTGCAGGTTTGTGCTGCTATCTCACCGCTCTCCTCGCCCCGCAGGGAAGGGTTTTCAGCTCTGTGGGCAGGAAGAAAAGCGAAGCGTGGCCAGAGCGGCGGGTGGGGCTCAACCTGTAGCCAGGCCTCTGAGGCATCGCGCTGAGTCGTGGCTGACCCAGGGGGCTGTGGTGACATCGAGATGCACACAGACCTGCGCTGCTGGGGCTCTGTCACACAGCGGGGAAGCGGCGAATCTGCCTGCCGCTGGGCACAAACCCTTGTGATGCTGAGTGAGGTGCTGGTGGCTGCCGGCTCCTTACCCCAGCTGGGCTAAGCCTGACTTTTAAAGCTGGGTTGTACCACAGCAGCCTCTTTTGCCTTCTCTCTCCACATGCATTGCTCATTCTCTCCCCACACGTGTTGCTCTCTTAAATTCTTGCAGACATTCTCCCAAAGAAAATGACCCCAAAATACCTGCCCCAGTAAAGCAAATGGGGCAAGTGCTGGTGCTGGACTGCCAGCAGAGTTTCCCTACTGGCCAGGAGCATCACCTGGGGCCTTGAATGCCAGACCTGTGTTTTAGTTACCAAATTATCCCACGTTCCCAAGGAGAAAAAATATTTTTCCAAGGAAACTAAGAATGAGAAACCATTCTCAGAAGTGCTGTGCTGGAGGTCTCCATAGTCTGGAGCAAAGTTAAGGAGATGCAGAAAGCTCTTTTTTTGTCATGGGACTTTTGTTTCTCCACAGTGCTGTGCCAAAGCACTGACTGGCTGTAACTGAGGCTGGAGTAGCATTTATGTTCTAGTAGTCTCTGCTCCATGCCAAAGGCTCACAGCTGAGACTGACAACCCGTTTCTAGCATGACCACTGCACCCATGTGAGCTGCTGCCACCCTGGATGTCTTCAATGTCTCTGTGTTTTCAGAGCTGACCCCAAGCTTGCTTCAGCCTTGCAGCCTCTTTGCTGTGTCCCTGTTCTCTTTGGGCCTCTACACATGGACTGTGTAGAGGGACTGATGCTGGAGCTCCATCCCCTGCAGCTTCTGCCAGTTCACACAGCCTGCCCCCAGCTCTGGCTGTGCTGAGTAATGCATGTGCCTGTGTCACCTGGGTGCTGTTGCTTCAGCTAGGATGGGGAGATACTGGAGAACACCACATATGGAGGTGTCCACTGGCACCCAGGGACGGGCACAAAAAAGCCTGCAGGGTTAGCCCAGCAAAAACACCTCAGAGGAAGGGCAACCCATTCCCAGCCACAGCAAGCAGGAGTAACATGGGGAAAGGCATCTGCTGAACACAGGAATGTTCCTACGTGGTGCCAAGTCCCAGGCTGCTTCTGCTCATTCCTACCTGCATCTGTTTTGCTTTTGCTTATGTCTTATCTCTTTTTAAAAACTGATTATTTGACAGAAGTGTTTTGACTTTGGCTCAGCAATGAAGGCTCTGCCGCCCTGTACCGCTACAAGCAGTGGTTTAACTGTTGGATTACTTGTGTGGTCTACTGACACTGCTCACTGGAATACGTATTGGGTTTTGTTCAGCCTTTAACCCTGGGCTCTTTGACTTGTGTTCTCAAGCTGTGTCCATACAGATGTCTGTGGGTACATTATTTCTTTCACACTTCCTTGCAATTTTATTTTAGATTGGAGATGAGGAAGAAATTCTTTACAGTGAAAGTAGTGAGATGCCAGAACAGGTTGCCCAGGGAGGTTGTGGATGCCTCCTCCCTGGAGCCGTTCAAGGCCAGATTGGATGAGGCCTTGAGCGACCAGGGCTAGCTGAGGATGTCTCTGCCAGTGGCACAGGGGTTGGAACTGGACAATCTTCAAGATCCCTTCCAACCCAAACCACTCTGTGATTCTACGCAAGGACTGGCATCTCACTTGGGTACCCAGCATGCACTCACTCCAACAGGAAAGGAGCTTCCACGCTATAAAATAAAACATAGATGAGGGGGGAAATATTAATACCACAATAGGCAACTCAAAGGTGCCATGGCTACGTGGTGCTGACACCTTTGCTGCTGCCTTAAACCGTCCCTGGTAGCCTATTAAAGCTCTCTTTACCTAGCCTGTTAAACTCTCAGGGCTGCCATGTGTCCTGCAGCAGCTCCTGGAGAGTACCACAGCCTGCCCCAGTTTTGACAGCAGCTCTCACACCCCTGTGCTAACTAAGCTCTCCCAGAAACTTGTTTTGGTCAGCATGACTGAAGACCATCTGTGTGTACAGAGATTCTTTCATAAAATAGAGATTCTCGTGCCCATGGCAGGAAAAGAAGCTTTGGTGTACAAGAGGAAAAATAAAAGCATTTTAATTCATTTTTTTGCAAACTTCCACCTGCCCTCTGGAACTTTGTGCAGGTTTTTCTCTGCTCTTCGGGGCTTGTGTGTGTGCCACTGGAAATACTGTAGATGAAGTTTTAGCACAAGTAATACTGCCCTGTGAAACTCAGCCTCTGAACAGACAGGGAAATGATCCCAGGAAAATGTGTTCAGCCCTGAAAAGGTCACAACCCTTTCTTTCCAAGGGACCCTCGGTTCAGGGAGGGCTGCCACCAAGGTGACTTTGCAAAGAGGAGAGTCTGCAAAGGAATTCCACATAGCTCTTGCTTTTTTAGTTTTTAATCTTGAAAGATCAGTCAGGCTGGTTCCTGGGTGGGAGTGGAATGGAAATGGAAAGATGTGTGCCCAAGCGCTGTATAATCATGTTTTGACTGGTGAATTACCACAGATACAAAAATGTAACTGTGGATGTGAAAAGAAGCCTGAAGCAGGGAGGGGGCTGAAGATAGCACTGACCAAGTCTGAGGGTATAACAGGAGGGTGTCTGACACTTTACAATCGCCAGCCTGAACAGCAGTGACCCACAGGAGATCCTCCTCCTCCTCCTAATGGCCTTGTTTGTTCCAGAGACCGAGCCACCAGTTGCCAGCACTCAGGATTGTTGCTGCAGGTTTGTCCTCTCCTTGCCCGTGTGCCTGCAAGCCTGCTTCTATCTTTGTCTTCTCTCTCTCCCCTCCCCACGCTCAAAGGTGGCAAGCACAAAGCTGTTCAGGCAACCTCGGGAGTGCTTCCTGCTGGTGCTGCTGATACTTTGCCACCCCCACCAGTGCCTGTCTGGTGGATTGCTCTTGCACTGGTGATAGTGTACAGCTGCAAGAGCCATTCCTAGTGCCAGCTTCATGCTCCCTGGGTAAAGCTGCGCTTGCTGTGACTCTTTTTCTGACCTATTTCCTGAGCAGTACTGTCCTGGGGATAGTGTCCAGGGGAGCTGTGATTTGGACAGGTGCTGGTGAGGCCATGAAGAGGCAGGGCACTGTGGAGGTGCTGTTTAGCAAGGCTTCACCAGCTGGCAGGTGTCTGCTGGCTTTGCCTGGTTCACTAGCAAGTGTTCAGGAACTGGAGCTCTAACAAGGATGCACTTTGCACACCACTTTCACCAGGCTTCTTCACAGGCTTGGGGGCATCCAGTGCCCCAGAGACCATGGCAGTGCTTGCTTGCAGCCTGCAGCCTGGGTCACCCTTTTCCTCTCTACATCCCAACTCCGCCTTCCTCTAGGATGGACATTTTAACTCACCACCCTTTTTTGATGCAGAAGGCTTGGCCTCTGCACCCACTTGTGTAACCACTTCCGTGGTTGAGATGGTTTTGATGTGGCTTTCTGCTCGATGCCCCTCCCCCCACACCTTCTGATCAAAACCCATAGCAGATACCTTGTTGTAAGCAGGCAGAAGAGCTTACAATGCTTATTACTAACCCCCCAGATGCAGAGATGTTCATAAGTGCTATTAAAGCAGGGAGCATTGCTAATGGTGATGGCCACAGCGTCGGCATTCTGATGAAGATGTAAATAGTAAATAGGAAGGGGTGGAAGATGAATGCCTCTAACATGGGAGTGAGATTAAACAACCACTTTGTCCCTGCTTAAAACCACCCTAATAAGCAAAGGCATAAATCATGTCGTACTTCTATTAAAAATTATGTCAGTTGTTAGAGTCAGACAGGAGATTTCCAGGTGCTTTGCCCGTGAGTAGGATTTTGGTTACCTTTCAGGTGGTTATTAGGCTGCCAGTGCTGTTAAAAAGAGCTGTTAGGGGGGGAAAGCAAGGACAGAGACAAGCTTTTCTACATTGTCATCTGCCATTTACTCGCTCCAGACCTGAAAGATTCCCTTCCCATTGTTCTACCAGCCCAGCAATCTTCCGCTGTTTCTTAGCAGAGTCCTTTATATTCATCAGGAAGTTGATGGATGGGCAGTAAGAATGGATAGCTGGGAGTGGAAAACTCAGAATTAAAATCCCCAGAGTGGCAAGCTGCCTGGGAGATTTATTTTTTCTTCTGTCATCCCCTCAACTGATTCTCTTCTCGTACCTGATTATTGATTTCTGGAGTTGTTAATGGTGTCATCTACTTGGCAAATTGCAATTATTTCTGATCATTCATTTTTCTTCCTATCTGTTTCATTAGTTAAAGCAGGAGAGTCTTTGATGCTAAACAATCCTCTTCACAAGAAAATGGCATGCAGTGGACCTTGGTGTGATCCTGCAAGATGCTGAGCCCTTGTTATGGTAGGCAGCTGTGAAATCTGGCCTTGCCTTGCCGCAGTATTGATCTGGGGGCCTGATCTGTCACAAATTAGGAATAGCTCCACTGACCTAAGTTGTGAACTGTTAACTAATGCATGTTCTCACATCCAGAGCGCTGCGAGCTACAGGGGGATACGGTGAGTGCTCTCGGCCCCAAAAGGGACTGATTATGCCTGCCAAGCGAGGAAGGCACCGGGACGTTTCCTCCTGGCCTCTAGCTACAAGCCATGCAGAAGAGCCACACAGCCTGCGGTTGGCAGCACAGTGCTTTGCCGGCAGCCTTCCTGATGGGCTGCCCTGCGCTGCCTGCCAGCTGTGCTGCCTGCCAGCTGTGCTGCCTGCCTGGGGTTAACTCCGTTTGTGCCTCTGGCAGTAACAACAAAAGAAGCGTGCAGCTTGGACAGAGCAGCTGAAGTGTTCAGCCCCTTCTGAGCTGTCCTGTGTTCTGATGCAATGCAAACGTTTTCAGGCAGGCTTGGTACTCCTCCTGGCAGCACGGAAGCTCTGGTATGCACAACTGCTGCACGGATCCAAAAAGCATCGGGGGTGAAGAGGGATGCAACTGGCTAGAGAGCATGCCTGCCATCTGGGGACTGAGGTTTTCTGATCTCCACGAAGGTAAAACCCCAGATGGAATTTTCCTGTCGTGCAGTGAGACTTCGTGAGTGTGCTTGTGACAAGCAGAGACAGACACCTCCATGGCCTGGCTTGCACACCAGTGTAAGGCAGAAATGGTAGCTGCTTCTGGAACCAGAGCAGAGCAGTAGAACCTGTGGCTGGCACCCTTCAGCAACTTGGGTTTTTTTGTATTTCATTGTCTAGATGGGATCCAGAAGAGCAGGATGATACAGACAAGCCCCCATGCTCCCCGTGGCTGCTGTTCGCCTGCCCTCCGGTGTGCCTCTGCAGAGGAGCTCACTGCTGACATCAGAGTTTCACTAGAGAGCAGAGTTCAGCCTGGCATCTCCTCTTTGTTTAACTCGGAATCACCAATACCAGGCTTCAAACACCTTAACGAAGCAAGAGTCTTGCTCAGTTTAATGCTTGGGAGAGAGAATGACAAGGGAAGAACCTGCGCTGAGTGTCCCAGTAAAGGCCAATTGTGCCGCGCTGGGGCGGTCAGGAGAGGATGGCCGAGGACAGGGCAGTGCCTCCGAGGCTGACCAGGAGACTCCTACCGACCCGGGTTACAAAGGAGCAGCTCTTCCAGCCGTGGTGTTGCAGCACAAAGGCACTGAGCCGCAGGCCTGCGGCGTTACTCTGAGCTCTCAGTGTGCAGCAGGGGCAGAGGCTGCCTGCCCGAAGGGCAGCACTCCAGAGCAGCTCTACTGCGGCAGCTTCAAGGCAGCTCTGACCAAATGCTTCTCCGTACAACTTGCCTGGTAACTGCTCCTCCAGCATTTGTCTCCCACCAGGAAGAGACTCTAATGGCTTCAAACTAATTTGCTGCCAGATTTGTCACTTGGGTTCCTTTCTTCAGGAAGCACTGCAAGGGGAGAGCACTGTGCTGCTGTGCTGCCAAGCGTGGATGCTGCAGGACCCAGCCGTCAGACAGCCCAAGTCTAAAGACCTGGAGTCAGGGTTCCCTCTCTTTGTATTTAATCATCTCCTTAGGGATTCTGTCTCAGATATTTATTTTTTTAGACTGTTTGGCATTTAACACAAAGCCTTTAATATGTTGTTTCTGTTCTTGACTGTCATTATCACACCTCCTCACTCAGTCTATGACACCTTTCACCCTTTCAGTGCCAGTCAGTCCCTAGTCTGCAGCTAGTAAGCAGCTATCTCAGTGACAGCCTCACATCTGGGCTTCCCCTTCTCCTCCTCCTGTGCTCAAGAGACAGGCAAAAGTACAGCTGGAGGCTGTGCCCTTCCCAGTGCCAGCAAAGGGGCTTGGCTCTGCCGCCTCAGGTTGCCGCTGTGCAGTGCTCCCTGCACCCGCCAAGCTGCCTTTGGCCCTGCAGAGGGTGGCACAAAGGACAGACAGAGCTGCCCTTGCTGGCCCCTTAGCAGGGTTCTCCTCCTTTTGCACAGAGGAGGAATCCCAGTACAGAAGGTCCTGCCACCAGAGGACTGCGAGGAATGGCAATGCCAAACCAGCCCACATGGCAGTCACTTGGAGGATGGGCAACGACATCTGTCCTGCTCCGATCACCACAGGTGCCTCTGCCGGGTGCCAGCCTCCTCAGCAGGGTACTCTGAATGCCTGTGTGCCCACAGACACTGTCCTGCAGTCCTCTGCTCCTTACATGCGTGCTCTCCTTGTGCTGGTTTGTCTTCGGATGGGTAGGAGTGCAGAGGAGCTGAACCACAGAATGCACTGTTGGAAGGGACCTTTAGAGGCCTTCCAGTCCAGCAGTCCTGCAAGGACCTCCTGGGCTAGATCAGGTTGCTCAGAGCCCTAGCAGGCCTGACCTTCAGTGTTTCCAGGCATGGGATCTCCACCACATTCCTGGGCAGTCTGTTCCAGTGTTCCACCACCCTCACAGTCAAGAACTTCTTCCTAATGTCCAATCTAAACCTGCCCTGCTCTATCTTAAAGTCATTGCCCCTTCTCCTAAACCTCCACACCCTTCTAAGCAGTCCTGCCCCAGCTTTCTCATCGGCCCTCCATCCTCTGGGCCCTCTCCAGCAGGTCCAGGTCTCTCTCGTGCTGAGTACCCCAGAGCTGGCAGTGCAGGTGATGTCTCAGCAGAGCAGGGGGGCAGGATCCCCTCTCTCCATATCTGGCCATGCTGCTCTGAATCCAGCCCAGGCTCCCCTTGGCCTTCTCTGCTGCCAGTGCCTGTTGCTGGCTCCTGTCCAGTTACTCACCCACCAGCACCCCCAAGTCCTTCTCCTCAGGGCTGCTTTCATCATCCCCCAAACTGAAGTGACAATGAGAATTGTCCCAACCCAGCTGCAGGACCTTGCACTTGGCCTTGTTGAACTCCCTGAGCCCCTTGTTGAACCCCACACAGTTCACCTGAGCCCACCTCCAGCCTGTGCAGGTCCCTCTGGATGCCATCTCCTCCCTCTGGCACATCAACTGCAGCACTCAGCTCGGTGTCATCTGCAGACTTGCTGAGGGTGTCCTGATCCCAGCATCTGAGGACACTGATCCCAGCACTGATCCCAGTACAGACCCCTGAGGGACACCACTTGTCACCATCTCCATCTGGACATGGAGCCATTGGTCACTACCCTCTGGATGAGACCATCCAGGCAGTTCCTTACCCATCAGATCCATCTCCATCATCTCATCCATCTGTTGTGGGGCACTGTGCCAAAGGCACAAGTCAGCCAGGTGACATCCATGGCCCTTGCCTTGCCCACTGGTGCAGTCACTGCACTGCAGGAANGCAGCACTCAGCTCGGTGTCATCTGCAGACTTGCTGAGGGTGTCCTGATCCCAGCATCTGAGGACACTGATCCCAGCACTGATCCCAGTACAGACCCCTGAGGGACACCACTTGTCACCATCTCCATCTGGACATGGAGCCATTGGTCACTACCCTCTGGATGAGACCATCCAGGCAGTTCCTTACCCATCAGATCCATCTCCATCATCTCATCCATCTGTTGTGGGGCACTGTGCCAAAGGCACAAGTCAGCCAGGTGACATCCATGGCCCTTGCCTTGCCCACTGGTGCAGTCACTGCACTGCAGGAAGCCAGGAGGTTGGTCAGGCAGGACCTGCCCTTGGTGAAGCCTTGCTGCTGTCTGCAGCCACCTCCCTGTCCTCCATGGGCCTTAGCAGAGCTCCTAGCAGGATCTGTTCCATGATCTCCCCAGGCACAGAAGTGAGGCTGGCAGGTTGGCAGTGCCCAGTGCTCTCCTCTCCACCTTTTTAACAATGCCTTGGATGCTTCCCTCCCAGCCTCCAGGGACCTCACCTGAGTGCCAGGACTGTTCAGTGCCATGGAGAGTGGCTTGGCAACTCCATCAGCCAATTCCCTCAGGATTCTGGGATGCATCTCCCCAGCTCCCACAGACTTGTGTGTGTTCAGGTTCCTCAGGAGGTCATAAGCTTTGTCTTCTCTTACAGTGGGAGAGACTTTGTGCCCCTGGTGCTTCCCTTGTGGTCTTTCCCCTGGGGAGGTGTGAGGGGAGAGGCTGCCAGTGAAGACCAAGGCAAAACAGTTGTGAAGAACCTCAACCTCCTCCTCTTCTGTTGCTGCCAGCCCATGCCTGCTCATCACAGGGGCTTTCTGGAGCCCTCCTCTGCTGGTTGATGGACCTGCAGAACCCTTCTTGTTACTCTTCCTTTGCCTGGTTCAGCTGCAGCCATGCCCTGACCTTCCTGACCTCATCCCTACACAACCAGGCAGCATCCTTGTGCTCTTCCCAAGATCCCTGTCCCTGCTTCCATTGCCTGTGCAGTTCCCTCTTGCTCTTTACTTCACCAGCAAGTCCCAACTCAGCCATGCTGGCCTCTTCCCTTCCTTGCCTGATTTCTCCCACTGGGGCATGCAGAGCTCTGGCACTTAAAGATCTGCCAGGTCTGTTCTGTTCCCCTGTCCCTGAGGAGCGTTTCCCAGGGGTCCTACTGACTGACTCTGTGAAGAGCTGCAAGTTTCCTGCCTCTGCTCCTTGTCTGCCTCCTGAGAACTCCACCAGTGCCTGAGCACTGCAGCCCAGGCTGCCCCACTCTTGGCACCCCTGATGAGCTCAGCTGCAGTGGTGACCATCAGGTTCAGTGCTACATCCCCTGGGTAGGGCTCAAGGAGGCTCTGCAGGGGTCTCCTCATGAGGTCTTTCCAGCAGATGTCAGGGTGGTTGCAGGCCCCAGCAGGACAGCAGCCTGTGAGCAGGATGCCTCCTGTAGCCTCTGGGCTCCCCTTGAGCTGGTGGCCTGCAGCAGGCACCAACCACCAGCTCCCCTTGTGCCCCCCATCCACCTTTCCCCTGGGCTGCCCTTCAGAGACATCTCCTCACCTTCTGCCCATTCCTTAACCTAGAGGCAACAGCTCCCCCCCTACCTGTCTCCTCTGAGCAGCCTGCAGCCATGGAGAGCCACACCCCAGCCGTGGAGAGCCACACCCTAGCCATGGAGAGCCACACCGCAGCCATGGAGAGCCACACCCCAGCCGTGGAGAGCCACACCCTAGCCATGGAGAGCCACACCGCAGCCATGGAGAGCCACACCCCAGCCGTGGAGAGCCACACCCTAGCCATGGAGAGCCACACCGCAGCCATGGAGAGCCACACCCCAGCCGTGGAGAGCCACACCCCAGCCATGGATAGCCACACCCCAGCCATGCAGAGCCACAGCCCAGCCATGGATAGCCACAGCCCAGCCATGGATAGCCATACCCCAGCCATGGATNCACAGCCCAGCCATGCAGAGCCACAGCCCAGCCATGGATAGCCACAGCCCAGCCATGGATAGCCATACCCCAGCCATGGATCTCATCCTACCAGGCTGCAGTGGTGGCTCTCAGGTCACAGCTTTCCAGCAGCATGGTGGCTTCCAGCTCCTCCTGCTTGCTGCCCATGCTGTGCATGTTGGTGCAGAGGCTTCAGTCGGGTTCTCCCCCTGTCACCTGCTCAGGGAATGCCCCTTTAGTGCCCTGAGGATGTTTCAGTGTTGGCTTCTACTGCCTCAGGAGCCCCTGGCTTCTCTCTGCCAGATGTTGGCTGTGCCACAGTGTGCCCAGCATGCTTAGGACAGCAGGCTGAAGGCCCTTACTGGCACCTTGTCCCTCTAACCCTCATATGCCATCCCACAGCTTGCCACACCTGCCCCTTCACACCTGGCTCAAGGTCCTGCTGATCAGCCCCACACTCTCCTGACCTGCTTTCCCCTTTGAGGAAGGTGATTCCTGTGTGATGCCAGCAAGCCTGGTGCCCTGTAGGGCATCCTTTGTCAGAACCCCCCAAACTGTGGTGGTGACAGCAGGCACAGGACCATGCACTGCATCTGTCTGTGCCTTCCAGTGCCACTGCCCACAGCAGGAGAGAGGGCAAAAGAATCTGTGCCCCAGATAGCTTCAGCAGCTGTGCAGGCCCTGAAGTCTCTTTTGATAGCTCCTGAACCACAAGCTGCAGCTTCCTCTCCACCTACCCAGGTGGCTCAGGAACAGACCTGAGGACTATACCAAGCTAGGAGGTTTCCTGGGGATGTCCTTAAGCCAGGTCCCAGGGAGAGAGCAGACTTGCTGAGGAGGGGCTGCCTCTGTTCCCTCAGGAGGGACTCTCCTGTCACTGTAACCTTCCCTCTCTTCCTTGGGGTGAGATGGGCAGTGGCCTTTCTGCCTGTGAAGACCCCTCTGGTGCAGGTTACCCTCCATGCCCACCCTCCTGCGACTGTCTTCCTCAACCAGAACCTCGTAGCTGTTGGTTGGAGGTGCCTGGGGAGCAAGAGGGAGGTTTCCTTGCTGCCCTGACCATGAACTTGCCTCCCTGCACTCTTCTCATGGATGTTCCTGCCTTTGACCCCTTTGATGCTGGGCCCTTTCTGACAGGTGGTCTCATTTCTGTTTGTAGGAGGGCAGAACCTGGCTCCATCAGCCTCCTGTTCAGCCTCTCTGATGCTGCTGGTCCTTCCCACCTCCTCTGCCAGCTGTACCTCCAGACTGAGCAGCCCATTCCCCTGGTCACACCACACAGGTGCTGTCCCCTGGGTATTGGTGCCAGACCACAGTGAAGACCACAGGCACAAACTGATCTTCCTCACCTTGCAGGTGGGACTGCCAGTGTCCCAGGGCCTCTCCCACCAGGCACCAGAGCACTTGTACTGGATGCTATGCAGGGGCATCTGCAGTGCCAGCAGTGCCAGGGAAAGAAGAAAAAGTATTTGTTGGGCAGAGGACACTTGCCACCAGGTGATGGCAATTGTCAGGTGAGGCAGAGGCAGCTGAGATCCTTGACTGTGCCAGAAGGGATGTGTTTGCCCAGCTCCACATGAGAGCTGTGGGAAGTGGAAGAGAGAGCAAGAGTCTGTGGCTGATCTTGCTGAATGGCACAGATGGCAACCCTGGCCCAAAATAGCTCTGCTAGAAGTAGAACACACAGTAAACTGCATTAGTGTTAATAATTGCTTTTTATGCTTTGATGAAAGCTGGCAAAGACCTAAAGGATCCTCTACCCAACATAATTAGCAGGGCTCCCCTTGACTGCTCCCCTTTACGCATGAAGCTGCCGAAGCTCTTGCGGCTCACGGAGCTGAGAAGGATGAGGCTGCCCACTGGTGCCAGGAAAGCAGAGAGCTGGGCCTGCAGAGCAAGCAGCTCAGCTGCCCATGTACCAAGGAGCCTGTGGGCAGTAAGGCAGCACTGAGTTTGGTCTACAAGGGGCATGCCTGTCTGCAGCCTGGCAGCACCCAGTGCCTACCTGCCCAGAGGATCTTGCAGAGCCACACTCCGAAGGCGAGCAGATCGAATGTCTTAAAAAAGCCCTCAGCCAGAGCCTTTTTCCAAAGGAAAGGCATATTTTAAGATTTTTCTTTTTCCAGCAGATACACAATTTCTTAGCTGCTGCAAGGGAAAGGCAGCAGGCAGCTCCTGTGCCCACTGCAAAGGGGATTTTTGCTTACCACAGTGCCAGTGACAACTGTCACTTTGTTGTGTGCAAAGAGTTGGGGGAAAGGCATCCCCATGCTGGGCTGATGGGCACCATGGCTGGTAACACCTTGTTGTGCTTCTTACAGCCACCTCTGCTCACAGTGAGGCTTGCTTGAGCTGTAGAGCAGTCATTATGCCAAAGAGAGGTGCCCACAGTGATGGTGCCAGGCAGCACCAGAATCTCACTTGCAGCAGGCAACTCACTGTCTAACTAAACTGGATTAGTCCACTGCCCAGCTACAGCTAAATCAAACATAGCACCGAGGTTGCTGGCAGAGCCCACACAAAGGGCTTTGCCAGTGAGACAGAAGTGGTTTCTAACTGATGCTGTTAATTGGAGACAGGTCTGAAATGCTATCTGACCCCGCAGGGGGAGCCGGCAGCAATGCCTCTGTCTGCTCTGGGCAGTGCACTCACAGTGCTGCACAGTTCCATGTGAATGGCACATATCCCACTTCAGTCTGGACCAGTCACCCTGCCATACAGGCACAAACCTCTCAGAGCCAGGGGGGCTGCTGCCCAGGGAGGGGTTTTCATCCCCGCTAGGTCAGGGAGACTCAACTGGCAGCTGTAGCCAGCTGTCTGTCTGCAGCTCAACAGGGCTGACTTTCACCTTCCTGCCAGGCAAGCAGGCAGGATTTGTGCCCCCTCACAGCTGCCTGGGCATCTCTGAGTGTGTGACAGAAAGGTAGAAATACAGAAACACAGCCGTGGCTGCATGGCTAACAAGGCCACCTGAGCCAGACACTGCTGATGGGTTTGCAGGTGTGGTTTAGGTGCACTAAATGCTGATTGTTCAGAGCGCTTGGGCAGGTAGCTGGAAAAAGTCCTGCTAAGGGAAGTCTTTGACAGCCACAGGGACTGTGCAAGGGAGCAAACTTCCATAGGGGCCTGCTTCTCTCCAGTGTGCTGTAGCTTGGGTTTTCCCTTTTGGCAGAGGGAAGATTTAGACTGGATGTTAGGAGGAAGTTGTTTGCAGTGAGGGTGGTGANCCAGGCTGGAGGAGGCCTTGAGTAACCTGTACTAGTGGGAGGTGTCCCTGCCTATGGCAGGGGGTTGGAACTGGCTGATCCTTGAGGTCCATTCCAACCTTCCCATTCTGTGATTCTATGATTCCCTCCCCAGGCCAGGACTGAAGCACACAGGCAGGAGCTCAGCGGGGCCAGGGGGATGCCTTCACCTGGCAGGTGTGTGCTGCAGTGTCAGAGCAGGGCCTGAACTTCTGTGCCCCTAAACTCCTCCCCCCTCCCCATGCCCCCACCTAGCACCCCAAAGATCTGGTCCTGGTGTGCACGTGTTGCTGTTTGTATTCAGTGATTTTTTTTACAGCTCAGTGATTCAGACAGACAAATGTATTCTGGTTCCCTAATGTGTTTTCTTCACATCTTCACTCTCTTTCTTTTCCATAAGAATTATCCTGTTCAGCAGCTCAGAAAAAAACAATCAACAGCTGGAAGGTATTACTGCACTTCAGATTTTTGCCCAGAATCACAATGCACCTTCTTTGGGTTTGTTTTGGTTTTTTTTTTTTTTCCCTCTGAAAAAANCTGTTCAGCAGCTCAGAAAAAAACAATCAACAGCTGGAAGGTATTACTGCACTTCAGATTTTTGCCCAGAATCACAATGCACCTTCTTTGGGTTTGTTTTGGGTTTTTTTTTTTTCCCTCTGAAAAAAATGTATCTGGCTCTGTGTTTTCCCCACTGGCACCGGCCTGTGGCTCTGTGTTCACTGTGATACTCCTGCACCTTTCGTGGCTCTGCTGCTGCATTTCCGTGAGGTGCTCCAGGTCAGCCTCCTGTGCTGCTGCCACTTTTGCTCCCACCTTTTTCCTACAGCTGTGCTGTCGTTTAAGAGCCTCTCCACGGAGCATCTCAAAGGCCTTTGCCGTTCATACTGCTGCAAGTGCTGGTAAAGACCTCTTTAAAGACAGCCCTCAGCTGAGAAAGATCGGGAGAGGAGAGCCAGGGAGGAGCGGACGTACTGGAGCAAACGCTGCGGGAGGGATGAGGTGTTCGGGAGCGCCGGGCTGCAAACATTTGACTGCATCACAGGCAGCAGATGAGGACCAGGTTTTGACTTTTCTGCAAATGTGTGGGCTTTAGCTGTAACTGCAGACGAATGTCTCTGTGTGGCAGGAGATGAGAAATCTTAGGAACGCCAAAAGAATACCAAAACCGCTGCGAGGCAATGGAGCTGGTCCTGTCTCCTGCCTTGTTTAGCTTTTGCCTGCTCGCCAGCGGGAGAGGCTGTGCCACTTCTCTCCTACAAAGGAGAGCCTTTATTTGGATTACTGTGAAGATGCCAAAGCTCGGCAGGGGGTGGGACGGTGAGCGGCGCTTTGGGACTGGCTGAGGGCGACCAAGCCCCCGGCCCCACCGTGTGCCCATCAGCGCAGGCAGCCTGTGCCCATGGCACTCCTAAACGCAGACACCCGGCCGGGTGGTGGTGGGTGTCAGAAGGTGCCCAAGAAGTGCCATTCCATCCACAGTGGCTGAGCTGGGCAGGTTTGTGTGACGGAGCCAAGTCATTCTGCAGTGGGAAGTGGAAGGGTGAGACGTTGGTATAGAAAGGGAGCGTATGAGGAGGGAGCTTGGCTCCCTGGGAGCTGTTTCCAGAGGATGGGTAAAAAGTTAGAATCATAGAATCATAGAATGGTTAAGGTTGGAAGGGACCTCAAGGATCAGCCAGTTCCAACCCCCTGCCATAGGCAGGGACACCTCCCACTAGTACAGGTCACTCAAGGCCTCATCCAATCTGGCCTTGAACACATCCAGGCAGGGAGCAGCCACAACCTCCCTGGGCAACCTGTTCCAGTGCCTCACCACCCTCACTGTAAAGAACTTCCTCCTAACATCCAGTCTAAATCTCCCCTCTGCCAGTTTAAGCCCATTGCCCCTTGTCCTGTCATTGCAGGACCTTGTAAATAATCCTTCCCCAGCCTTCCTGTAGGCCCCCTTCAGATACTGGAAGGCTACTATCAGGTCCCCTCGAAGCCTTCTCTTCTCCAGGCTGAAGAGCCCCAACTCTCTCAGCCTGTCCTCATAGGAGAGCTGCTCCAGCCCTCTGATCATCTTTGTGGCCCTCCTCTGGACCCGCTCCAACACTTCCATGTCCTTCCTGTGCTGAGGGTTCCAGAACTGCACACAGTACTCCAGGTGGGGTCTGACGAGAGCAGAGTAAAGGGGCAGAATCACCTCCCTTGCCCTGCTGGCCACGCTTCTCTTGATGCAGCCTAGGACTCGGTTGGCTGTCTGGGCTGCATGTGCACACTGCAGGCTCATGTTGAGCTTTTCATCAACCCAGACTCCAAGGTCCTTTTCCTCAGGGCTGCTCTCCAGCCATTCACCACCCAGCCTGTATTTGTGCTTGGGATTGTGCCTACCCAGGTGCAGGACCTTTGTTGTTTCAGAACAGTTCCTTTTCAATCCATCACTGGCAAGTCTTTGTCCTGGCACTATGAACAGGCTAGCTTGTTTCTAGAGGTGGTGTCTGCTGGGGTCCCAGAAAAGGAAGCTTTAAATTAAAGCTGAGATAAACACCTGTCTGGGGCAGTTCAAGTGTGTTTAACCTGGCTAATTAGGAGTACAGCCAGCTCCAAGACAGGGGCTGATGTCTTGATCCCAAGGGCACCAAGAACTGAAGTTCAGCCTTTTCCAGCCCCTTCTCTAGTCACTCTGTCTTGAGGGGAATTAATTAATACATACAAAGGGACTGAATGAGCAATTCACCAGGACAGGCAGCACTCCATGATCCCCTAAAACAAGGCAAGCACAGGACCTTCCGGACCCTACAGAGGGGCAGATTTCTCCTGCAAGCTCAGGGTGGGTGCAGTCTTCCTGTGGAGGGGAGGTCCTGACACAGAGCACTGCTTCAGCCTGAACACCACTTGAAGATTCCTGCGGTGGGCTGCAGGGGGAAGGAGAGACAGGCAGATGTGCCCCGCAGAAGGCTCTCTGCTCACCACCAGGGCTTGGCTGCCACAGGGAAGCTTGCCCAGTTCTCGGTGCCCACCAGAGCACAGGATTCTCTGAATGCATGAAATCATCCTGCAGTTGTCCATTCTCCCCTAGTCTTAGAGAATAATCAAGCTGCAGAGAATGAAACAAATCCAGATCCAGGCTGCCCTTGTCTCAAACATTGTCAGATGTGCTGCTCTGACCTGCTGCCTGGTTTGTGTGCCAGTCCCTGTGCCAGACCTGTGCAGTGCCATGGACAGAGGAATCAGTGCACCCTCAGCAAGTGTGCAGCTGGCACCAAGCTGTGTGGCACAGTCACTTGCTAGAGGGCAGGGATCCATCCAGAGGGACCTGCACAGGCTGCAGAGCTGTGCCCAGGCCAACCTCAGGACATTCAACAAGGCCAAGTGCAAGGTCCTGCCCCTGGGTAGGCACAATGCCAAGCACAGCTCCAGGCTGGGTGGGGAATGGCTGAGAGCAGCCCTGAGGAACAGGACCAGAGGATGTTCTGCTGAAGTATCACACAATCACAGCAACTTCCAGGCTGGCAAAGCCACTCAGGATCACCAAAGCCCACCCAGAAGCCTACTCTAGAAGGTGCAGCCTCAGCCATATAGCCCCAAGCACCACATCCAAACCACCCTTAAACACATCCAGGTTTGGTGACNGAAGGCTTCCAGGAGAGCTTGGAGTGGCCTTGCAGGATCTGAAGGGGGCTGCAGGAAGGCTGGGGAGGGACTATTGACAAGGGCTGGGAATGGCAGGCCAAGGGGAATGGGTTTGGAGTGTCAGAGGGGAGATTGAAAGTGGATGTTAGGAGGAAGTTGTTTGCAGTGAGGGTGGTGAGACACTGGCACAGGTTGCCCAGGAAGGTTGTGGCTGCTCCCTCCCTGGAGGGGTTCAAGGCCAGGTTGGAGGAGGCCTTGAGTGACCTGTGCTAGTGGGAGGTGTCCCTGCCTCTGGCAGGGGGTTGGGACTGGCTGATCCTTGAGGTCCCTTCCAACCTTCCCATTCTATGATTCTGTGATTCTATGATTCTATGCAGAACCATTCCTGTTCTTCCTGAGCTGCTCCCAGTCCGTTTCCTGTCTGCCCCTGAATGGCAGCCCTGGAGGTAAAGGCAGGTCCCTGCCCAGGTTGCTTACAGCAGGTCTGGAGCTGCTACAGCTGCCTGTGCAGGCAGAGGGATGGCACTGCCCAGGGGCCTGGAAGGGGAGCTGTGAGGAATGGCAACAGGAGCACAGCAGGCATGCCAGGGCACTGAGTGCCAGATGAAAGCATTTCACACTGCTCAGAAGCAGGGCAGTAGACCTTGTTCAGATGGGAAGCTGCCAGGAACCTCACCATAGTGCTGCTGAACCTGCTTGTTTGGAACCTGAGGAGCAGGTGCCATGAAACAGGGGCAGAGGATGCCCACTGTGGTGCCACTAGCCCTTTCCAGATGCCCAGGGAAGAGGCCTGGCTTTCACCAGTGTGGCAATGCTGATTTTTTTTTCAGTGTCACATCACACTCAAGCAAACCAAAGTAGCAAAGCCTTGGAGACAGGAGTTGTGATCACTGTGAAAGCCTTCCAGAACTTGGGCCAAGTTTGTTTGCCCACCCGGTAGGAAAGGTCTGCCCTGCCCTGGCACTTGTCACCTGAGTGACAAAGGGCACTCCTCCTCTTCTTTTAAAGAGTGAGTAACAGGAGAAAGACATTAAGTGAAGACAAGGTGTGGAAAGGGCTGGCCTGAGAAGCACAATAGATGTGCTGGCTTCTTGCTAATCTCTCAGGAAGTGATTAGCTCAGTTTGCAGCTGCCTTAAGGCAGCACTCACACAGCGGTAGGGCTGCAGCCAAAGCCAGCACTTAGAGGGATTATTCCCACGGTATGATAGGGAGCAGTCAATTGCTAAGAAGGCCTCTTCAGCTCTGCATTGCTGCAATTACTCCCAATTACTGTCACTCACTCCTGGAAGGGCTTTGGTGCCGCCGTTTGCTCTGGCAGCCTCTCTCTGCAGGGCACACCACAGCAGTGCCCGGGCAGTGCTGCCAGCCCCAGCACACGGGAGAGCTGGCTGCTGAGGAACAGGGCCTAGGCAGGCCACTGGGCAGGCTGTGCACAGGTGGGGATGGGCAGAGGAGCTGGTCCTGGCTCCTCTCACCACTGTCACTTGCTCCTTTCTCTGCCCTGCCCCCGATGATGGTTCTGTCCTTTTGCAGGGTGGACCCACACCAGGGTCAAGAGCAGGAATCACACTGGGAGAGCAGCAGCTGGCACCAGAGACTCTGTGCCCTGTGTCTTCATCTCAGACAGCTGTCAATTGCCTGCCCTGGTCAAGCCTCTCTTTGTAAGGAGATACCAGCTCTGTAGCAGCTCCCTTGGCCCAGGCTGGGCACTTCCAGTCTGCCTGTGGCTTCTTCCTGTCATGGCTTTTTCCTTCCCTTCCCCTACGGCTGTTCTGAGTGGCTCCTGTTATAGCCCACCTGAATTCAAGACCATCTGAGGAGCTTCTGTTACAGCCCAGCTGATTTCAAGAGCATCTGAGGAGATCCTGTTACAGCCCAGCTGATTTCAAGAGCATCTGAGGAGCTCCTGTTACAGCCCAGCTGATTTCAAGTCCATCTGAGGAGCTCCTGTTACAGCCCAACTGATTTCAAGACCATCTGAGGAGCTGCTGTTACAGCCCAACTGATTTCAAGACCATCTGAGGAGCTCCTGTTAGAGCCCAGCTGATTTCAAGACCATCTGAGTAGCTCCTGTTTCAGGCCAGCTGATTTCAAGAGCATCTGAGGAGCTCCTGTTACAGCCCAGCTGATTTCAAGACCATCTGAGGAGCTCCTGTTACAGCCCAACTGATTTCAAGACCATCTGAGGAGCTGCTGTTACAGCCCAACTGATTTCAAGAGCATCTGAGGAGCTCCTGTTACAGCCCAACTGATTTCAAGAGCATCTGAGGAGCTGCTGTTACAGCCCAGCTGATTTCAAGAGCATCTGAGGAGCTCCTGTTTCAGGCCAGCTGATTTCAAGAGCATCTGAGGAGCTCCTGTTTCAGGCCAGCTGATTTCAAGAGCATCTGAGGAGCTCCTGTTTCAGGCCAACTGATTTCAAGACCATCTGAGGAGCTCCTGTTTCAGGCCAGCTGATTTCAAGACCATCAAAATTACTGACCCTCATCCTGTTATCATGTTGGATGTCTTCCAGCCTGGGAAAGGAGCTACTGGAGAACCCAGCCCAGCTTTCCTCTGCCATCCTTCAGCTCATCTCCCGGAATCCTGGAGCTCACAGGGGCCTGAAGCCTTTTCTGCTTTGCAGCATGCCATGACTGGCTTCTGCTGCTGTGTCCTGCCCACTGAGCCAAGGCCAGACACCTGTGCCCTGGTGATAGCAACAGCTGGCTGCCCACCAGCCTGTGCCACTCTCCTGCTGCAGCAGAGGCTCACCTGCTCTCCAAGAGTTGCAGTCAACAGCTCAGTGCCCAAAAGGAGGCCAGTGACAAGTGGTGTCCCTCAGGGATCAGCACTGGAACCAGTGCTGATTAGCATCTTTGTCAGTGGCATCTTTGTGGGCAGTGGGATCAGGGTACCCTCACAAAGTCTGTGGATGGCACCAAACTGTGTGGCCTGGTTGACACACTGCAGGGAGGGGATCCACCCCGAGGGACTTGGACAGGCTAGAGAGGTGGCACCAAGCCAACCTCATGGAGTTCAATGAGGCCAAGGTCCTGCACCTGGTTAGGGGCAATCCTGAGCACAGATCCAGGCTGGGTGAGGAGCAGGTGGTGTAGGACCTGGTGGTGCTGGTTGATGAAGTACTTGACACAAGCCAGTAATGTGTGCTGGCAGCACAGAGAGCCAGCCACATCCTGGGCTGCAGCAAGAGCAGGGTGGCCAGCAGGGCGAGGGAGGGGATTCTGCCACTCTGCTCCACTCTGCTGAGACCCCACCCGGAGTGCTGTGTCCAAACCTGGTGCCCCCAGCACAAGAAGGACATGGATCTGTTGGAGAGGCTCCAGAGGTGGGCAGAAAGATGATGAGAGGGCTGGAGAAGCTCCCCTGTGGGGACAGGCTGGGAGAGCTGGGGCTGCTCTTCTTTTTAGAGCAGCCTCCCAGCACCTGAGGGGGGCTACAGGAACGCTGGAGAGGGACTGGTTATAAGGGCCTGTGGTGATAGGATGAGGGGCAATGATTTGAAACCAGAGCAGGCTAGATTTAGACTGGACATTAGGAAGGAGTTCTTTACTCTGAGGGTGGTGAGACACTGGAACAAGTTGCCCAGAGAAATTGTGGACAGGAAAGATTTAGGACTAGGCTGGATGAGGGCTTTAGCAATCTGGGCCAGTGGGAGGTGTCCCTGACCATGGCATGGGGGTCAGGACTGGATGATCTTTAAGGTCCTTTCCAACTCAAACCATTCTGTGATTCTGTGATGCCCTCCCCATCTGCCAGGGCTGAGTGGTAACATCCAGCATGCACCAGAGACACCCAAGGGCTTGCACTGCCTTGACTGGACAAAGCATCTCAGCAACTAGGAGTAGTTAACTGCACCATGGAAGCACAGAGAGTCACTGTGGGCAGGCAGTTGACTTTTCCTGCTGTCACTGCATCCTACCACAGAATGGTTTCACTGGCAGAGCCCTCTAAGGGCCTCAACTCCAGTCAGTGACCTACCACCAGCCTGGCCACAGAACCTTGTTCCCGGGTGCCATGGCCACAGGTTTCTTGACTGCCTCCAGGCACGGGGACTCCACCACCTCCCTGGCAGCCTGTGCCAATCCTTGACCACTCTTGCAGCAAAGAAATGGTTCCTACTCGCCAGGCTAGCCCTCCCCTGGTGCAATACCTGCTCTATCATGACTGCAGCTGTTGGAAAGAAAAGAGCACTCGCTCCTGCCTCCACACTTTCCCTTTGAAAGTCAGACCCTTGTTCCCTAGACATCCTCCCTTGGTTTTGGGAAGAGCTGGGCATGGCTGGAACAGAAGCAGCCTGGCTCAGCTCTTCCCAAATGCAGACTCCAACAAGACCCTCTTGCTAACAATACTCCAGCAAGCCCCCAGCACTGCCTGTGCTGGAGGCTTTGGCTGCGCTCACCAAGGTGGTTGCTGTGCTGTGAGGTGCTGAGGTGACTTCCCCAGGTGCTCCTGCCTACAGTGACTGATTTGCTTTTCAACACCCAGATGCTGCAACCTGGTTCTTGAGCTTTGTCCATCGACAGCAGAGGGAGTCCTATGGTTCAGCCAGTGTTGGTCTGCAGCACACTCAGCAAATGCAGCCCAATCCATGCTGCCACCAGACCTGTCTGCTCTGAGGCAATGACAGAAATAGCTGCTCCGCCGCCTGGGGTGGAGGGGACAAGCACAAAGACAGGTAGAGTCAGAGGCTGACACAGAGCCAACAGTCTGACTCAGTGCAGGGACCCACTGACCTGTCCTTAGGGCCTAGGAATGGTACTCTCCTGCTGGGCACATTGATTACTTCCCTACTGAGCTGCTGTCTCCTGCCAGTGAAAGCAGGGCTCAGCCCAGCTGGGCTCATGCCAACCTCACAAACTTCTGTTCAAGAAGGATGATATCCCTTTGGATCCTGGACAACTCCTGGATGCTCCTTGGGACTGAAGTCAAATCTCCTGTCAGTCCTGGCAGGGTGCTGAGCCTGGCCAGCCCCCAGGGCCTGTGTGCATGACATCCAGTCCTCCTGCCCTAGGGCTGGGCAGCAACTCTCACCAGTGCCATTCCCTGGGTCTCCTGACCTGCCACTGCTGGTAGTCCACTGTGATTTGCACCACTGAAGTCCCAGAGGGAGCACCAAGGCTTAGCTCATCTTCTTCGTCTTCTTGGGTGGGCCTGTCTGGCTCAGTGCAGGGGGTGGCTGAGGGACAATGCAGAATGCCACCCTTCCCCCCTCTTGTAATGACAGGACAAGGGGCAATGGCTTTAAACTGGCAGAGGGGACACTGAAACTGGATGTTAGGAGGAAGCTGTTTGCAGTGAGGGTGGTGAGAGACTGGCACAGGTTGCCCAGGGAGGTTGTGGCTGCTCCCTCCCTGGAGGTGTTCAAGGCCAGATTGGATGAGGCCTTGAGTGCCCTGTGCTAGTGGGAGGTGTCCCTGCCTATGGCAGGGGGTTGGAACTGGCTGATCCTTGAGGTCCCTTCCAACCTTCCCATTCTATGATTCTATGACTCTTAACTCCTTCTGACCCCTACTCAGAATGAAGTCCTTCTCCCTCTACCCCAAACAGTCCTTACAACCCAGTCAGCTTTTCCCTCCCACTAACACCCTCTCCTCACAGTGTTATCAACCCCACTCTTGCTTTCCTCAGGGTCTTTAGGTCACCTTTCTGCCTTGCAAGCTCTCAGGCTGTTGTGTGAAGCTGGGAGAGGCAGTTTGGGGCTTTTAGGGGTGCTCAGTTAGCAGCGACCCCTCTTTGCTGAGGAGCTTTGCCTGCAGTCATCTGCATATAGCAGTGCACGTCAGAGCCGAAAGACAAACGGTGGCAGCACATCCTCTGAGCAGCTGAGAGGGCTGAATTCATCAGCCACTTTTAACAAGAGGCACTCCAACACTGCCTGCTGCTTATAAATAATAGCAGGGCGTTAAACACACAGCTCCAGTGCTACAGAGCCTGCTCTCGCCTGGAGATCACAAAGTAACAATCAATGAGCTTACAGCAAGCTTCTGTTGCAGTCCTTGAAGAGTCAACCGGCTCCATAAAAACGTCTGCTTTCTAATGAAGATATCATTAATTGGATCGAGTTGGCCAAGTGTAAGTGCCCTGGCATACTGCGATTGCTGGGCAGTGCTAGAGGTGATTGATTTTATGGAGCAGGCTGTAGATAAAGGCAATGATTCATTTGCCTGGGGGTGGGAGAGCAGAGAACTTCCCTGCAGCTGTGCAGCCACTCCTTGATTCCGTGTAACCTCACAAGAGGCTCTGGCTGGCAAGCTCTGCCAGGTGGCCTGGCTGCCTTTGCTGTGTGATTGACCCCAAAGAAACTCCCTTTTCCTCCCAGGCCCATGGGAGTCATTTCCTTTGAAGGGCTTTGGAGAGTGTTATGAAACAATGCAAAATTAATAATTGATATCAATTTTGATGTCCAGGCAGAGATTGTTAATAACTATGAAAAGTGTTTATTGACATTAAATCTCGCCAGAAAACTTAGTTACAAGGTTGGAAATGCAGGGTTTGGAAATGTATACGCACAGGGAACAGGCAAAACTGGAACACTCTGAAGGTACCCAGCATAAGCAAACTTTTTTTTATGGTAGAGAAGGTTTGTGTGGTCACTCACACCGCCTGCAGTTAGTTATCCTGCTTAGCCACTGGATGGACACAGGAAGCTCCTTTCTGCTCATGGCAGAAGGCAATTAGTTTAGGTCTAAATTAGAAGGCCTCTAGATTACAAGAGGCCTGAAGTATTTACTCACACAATACTATGGGACAGTACCCAAAGTACGTGGTAGGGCTGCTGCCGGGCCAAAAGGTGTTAGAGGCTTTGGAGTTTCCCCAGGCTCCTGGGTGCTGGAGAAAGGAGGCAGACATCTATGAGCTGGTCCTGGCTCTCTTGGCAGCAGGCTCTCAGGTGCAGGCAGGATGCAATGCCATGTGCAGTCTGGGCATGGTGTCATGCTGGCTGTGCAGGCCGAACGCGTGGAGGCAGCAGAGCCTGATCCTGCTCACTGGGGTCCCACCCAGCTCAGGATCCATGAGGTAGAAATCAGGCACAGATAAAATGGCAGAGCACTCATATAATAGCAGAGCACATGGATAATAGCACAGCACACATGTAACAGCACACATGTAACAGCAGAGCACATGTAACAGCAGAGCACACATACAACAGCACAGCACACATATAACAGCACAGCAGACATGCAACATCAGAGCACACATATAACAGCACAGCACACATATAACAGCACAGCACACATGCAACAGCTGAGCACACATGTAACAGCACAGCATACATGTAACAGCTGAGCACTCACGTAACAGCACAGCACACATGTAACAGCTGAGCACACATGTAACAGCACAGCA
>VWZE01018886.1:14795-29079 GCA_013396675.1 Eubucco bourcierii
GGCCTTGAGTGAGCTGTGCTAGTGGGAGGTGTCCCTGCCTATGGCAGGGGGTTGGAACTAGATGATCTTTGAGGTCCCTTCCAACCTTACCATGCTATGATTCTATGATTCTATGATAACCAGAAAGGTGAGGACAGACTTTTGAGCAGGGCCTGTTGTTCCAGGACAAGGGGTGATGGTTGGAACTGAAAGAGGGAGATTGAGACTGGGGAGAAGGGAGAAATGTTTGACACTGAGGGTGGTGAAAGCCTGGCCCAGGCTGCCTAGAGAAGTGGTAAATGTCCCATCCCTGGAACTCTTCCAGGTGAGGTTGGCTGGGGCTCTGAGCAACCTGTTCTACTTGGGGATGTCCTTGCTGATTGCAGGGAGGCAGACTGGATGACCTTTAGAGGTCCCTTCCCACCCAAACCAGGCTGGGATTCTATGACACTGTGAAGCCATCCCACCTGTCAGGCAGATGATGTCAAATGCTGTAAACTGGTGGTGCTCTCCTCATAACAGGGTGAATAAAATCACCTCTCCTAAAGAAACTTCAGGCATGCTCCCTGGAATCTATCAGCTGCAGTGATCACATATGAGAAGGAAAGTGACAGACACAAGCCATAATAAACCCTCAGCAGCAAGGAACTAAGCAGGTCATTAATCAGCCACAAACACAGCCAGCCCCAGACAACTCCCAAGTAACTTTAAATCCATTGCTGTGTCAACCTTGAAAAGCACTTCCTTGGCTACTTCCATCCATGTTTGCAAAGCTTTGGCTCTACCAGAAGCTGAGAAAAGGATGCCTCTAGAAACTGAAGGGAAACCATTTCAGGTGGGAGTCACAGAATCACAGTGGTGCTGATGTGGTGCTGAAGGTCTAGCAGCAGCCTTGGTAGAGTCAGAGGATGGTTGGACTGGACAATCTTCATAGAATCAATCAGGTTTGGAAGGCAGCACAAGGATCATCTAGTTCCAACCTCTCCCTGCTGTGAGCAGGGACACCTCACACAAGGTCTTAAAGGTCTTTTCCAAGTGAAAAGATTCTCTGATTCTATTCTTGGACTCTGTTTGAGGTTGGCTTCTGGGCTAGATCAGAAATCCTTCCCCAGTAGGTGCTCATCTCTCCTACAAGTCCAACTGAAATAAGCCAGGAATCTACAGCCTGTGAGACAGCAAAATCCAGTCTGCAGAGCCTGCTCTCTTGTCTGAGGGGCTGTGAAAGAAGCTGTGTGGAGCATGCAGAAGAGGCACAGCTTTCTCAGCTCAGCTGTACACCACAGAACATATTTTCAAGCCCTCCCTCATTCTTGCCTCTAAGAGTCACAGAAAGGGGCACTGAATTGCTAAACATTATCAGGATTATGAATAATTGTAGCAATCATTGTAGTAATTGTTTGTAGCAGGAGGATGTCCAACCCCCTCTGCAGTCAGCAGGGACATCAACTAGATCAGGCTGCCCAAAGATCTCTTCTCCTCCCTTCACTTCTCTTCAGGAGGAGCTTGTGCCCCTACTTATCTCATGGTTTGTGTGGGGCAGATGGCTGTTAGCTGGCAGGGACACTTTGAGATCAAAATCACTCAGGTTGGAAAAGACCTCAGTGAGATGTGTCATGAGAAGGAGTCCAGCAGAAAGCCATGAGGATGAGTGGGGGACTTGAGTATCTCTCCTATGGAAAGAGACTGAGAGCCCTGGGGCTGTTTAGTCTGGAAAAGAGAAGACTGAAAGGAGATCTGCTCAGTGTGTCCAAATACTCGAGAGGTGGGTGCCAAGTGGCTGGGGCAAGCTGTTTTCAGTGGTCAGTAGCAATAGGACAAGGAGCAATGGATGCAAACTGGAACAGAGAAGGTTTCACCTCAGCAGGAGGAGAAACTTCTTTACAGGGAGGGTGACAGAGCCCTTGAACAGGCTGTCCAGAGAGGCTGTGGAGTGTCCTTCTCTGGAGATTTTCCAAACCCACCTGGATGCATTCCTGTGTTAACTACCCTGAGGGATCCTGCCTTGGCAGGGAGGTTGGACTGGATGATGGTTGGAGGTCCCTTCCAGCCTCTAAGGTTCCGTGATTCTGACTTGCAGGCAGAGCTGGGTGTGCTGGCCAGAGGTAGGTGAAGCACTGCAGGCAGCTCCTGCCATCTGGTGGACATGAGCTCCTCGGCACGCTGCTGCAGCATCCCACATCACACCAGCTTTAACAAAATGCAGGCTTTTTCGGTCTTCTCTGTTTCCCATCTGGAAACGCTTCCTGGACCTTTCCATCCAGATGTAGCAGCATCCCGGCCTGGATCAGCAATCCAGGAATCACCCAGCCGACAGGACCAGGGCAGAGATTGTCCCCCTGTACTCAGCACTAGTGAGGCCACATCTTGACTAGTGGGTTCAGCTCTGGGCCACTCACTCCAAGAAGGACATTGAGGGGCTGCAGTAGGTCCAGAGAAGGGCAGTGAAGCTGGTGAAGGGTCTGGAGAACAGGTCTGGTGAGGAGCAGCTGAGGATTGCTCAGAGTTGTTCAGCCTGGAGCAAAGCAGGATGAGGAGAGACCTCAGTGCTCTCTACAACTTTCTGAAAGTTGGAGCCAAGTTGCTCTTCTCCCAAGGAACAAGTGACAGGGCAAGAAAAAACAGCCTCAAGTTGCACCAGGAAAGGTTTAGGCTGGATATTAGAAGAAACATTTTCACTGAAAGGGTTCTGAAGCTCTGGAACATGCTGCCCAGGGAGGTGGTTGAATCCCCATCCTCAGAGGTGTTTCTAAGAGGGAAATGGTTTAGCAGCAGCCTTGGTCAAGTTAGAGAATGGTTGGACTTGATGATCTTGAAAGGTCTTTTACAGCCTAAAGTGTTCTGTGATACTCTTTAGCTTCTCTCTCATGCAATTACAGCTATGTTGAGTACTCCTCTGGAGGTGACATTTGTCCTTCCAGCAGCATTCCTGTGCTGATTGTTAGACTCGCTAGAGGGCAGGGATCCATCCAGAGGGACCTGCACAGGCTGGAGAGGTGTGCCCAGGCCAACCTCATGAGATTCAACAAGGTGTAAGGTCCTGCACCTGGGTAGGCACAATTCCAAGCACAAATACAGGCTGGGAGGTGAATGGCTGAAGAGCAGCCCTGAGGAAAAGGACCTTGGAGTCTGGGTTGATGAAAAGCTCAACATGAGCCTGCAGTGTGCACATGCAGCCCAGACAGCAACCGAGTCCTAGGCTGCATCAAGAGCAGTGTGGCCAGCAGGGCAAGGGAGGGGATTCTGCCCCTTTACTCTGCTCTTGTCAGACCCCACCTGGAGTACTGTGTGCAGTTCTGGAACCCTCAGCACAGGAAGGCCATGGAAGTGTTGGAGTGGGTCCAGAAGAGGCCACCAAGATGCTGAGAGGGCTGCAGCAGCTGTGCTGTGAGGACAGGCTGAAAGAGTTGGGGCTCTGCAGCCTGGAGAAGAGAAGGCTTCGAGGGGACCTGATAGTAGCCTTCCAGTATCTGAAGGGGGCCTACAGGAAGGCTGGGGAAGGATTATTTACAAGGTCCTGCAATGACAGGACAAGGGGCAATGGGCTTAAACTGGCAGAGGGGAGATTTAGACTGGATGTTAGGAGGAAGTTCTTTACAGTGAGGGTGGTGAGGCACTGGAACAGGTTGCCCAGGGAGGTTGTGGATGCTCCCTCCCTGGATGTGTTCAAGGCCAGATTGGATGAGGCCTTGAGTAACCTGTACTAGTGGGAGGTGTCCCTGCCTATGGCAGGGGGTTGGAACTGGCTGATCCTTGAGGTCCCTTCCAACCTTACCATTCTATGATTCTATGATTGGCCAGAGGAAGCTAGGGATGACCAACACAAGAACCACAACAACATGGTAAACAAAATCACAAAGCTAAGGCAGAAACATGTTTCTTATCTCTTGTGTGACCCTGCCATGAGCTTGGTTTGATATCCACCAACTGGTGTTCTGCTGGAGTGAGTAAAGCCAGGGGAAAAAAAAAAACAACAACACAAAAACAAAACTGAAAGAGTTGGGGCTGTGCAGTCTGGAGAGGAAAAGGCTCCCAGGTGACCTTATTGGGCCCTTTCATATCTTAAGAAGGTTACAAGAAAGATACAGGAGAGACTTTTTAGGCTGTCAGGCAGTGATAGGACTGGGGGGAATGGAACCAAGCTAGAAATGGGGAGATTCAGCCTGGAGGTTGGGAAGTTGTTCAGCATGAGGGTGGTGAGAGCCTGGCAGGGTTTGCCCAGGGAAGTGGTGGAAGCCTGATCCCTGGAGGCCAGGCTGGCTGAGGCTGTGGACAGCCTGATCTAGTGTGAGGTGTCTCTGGGCATGGCAGGGGAGTTGGAACTGGCTGATCCTTGTGGTCCCTTCCAACCCTGACTGATTCTATGAACATGAGAGGTGAAGAATGAAACCAGGAGAAGTCCTTAAAAGGTGAGCAAGAGTTACACTTGTGGAAGTGTTCTTGTGATACCCTTCACTTTGGGTGCACTGAAAGAAAACCAGAGCTCACTGAAAAATCTGCTTTCCAATTCCTCTTCAGGGAACCATTAAGGTAGGACAAGACTTCCAAGATTATTGAGCCTGATCTAGTGTGAGGTGATCCTGCCCATGGCAGGGTGGTTGGAACTGGAGGATCCTTGTGGTCCCTTCCAACCCTAACTGATTCTGTGAAAAGAGCCAAGAACAAAGGCAGTGAAATGCTCCTATTTATTGATCTGTGCAGGCTCAGAAGGGGTCAAAGGCTTGTACAAGAAGGGAAAAGGTGAACACTGAAGCAATATAAACAATCAATCAATGAAGAAACATGCTATGGCCATCACACCAAGCAGAGTTAGAACCTGACAGCACAGTGGAAGCTTCTGTGTTACCAGTCAGACCTCAGTGCTGGGCTTCTAAAGGCTTAAATACTGATCTGATGAGTATTTAAAGAACTGTGACAGTCACAAGATGTCATTGGAGATACAGAATAAATTGTGAGCTGAAGGGGTTTTGTGGTATTGTTTGGGTTCTGTTTTTATCAGGAGCTGAGCCATTACAAAGACACACATCATAACAAAGTGGTAACAGGACACGGGGTACACCTGGTGCCAGCCTGGGGCAGCTGTCCTGGCTGATTACAAACAGCTAACAGCCTCCACCCCAGTGAATCCAAGACACCACAGCCAGCTGTACACAAACCCCCAGCAGACATCCAGCAGCTCATGTGAAATGCAAACACAGCCTGCATTTGCCATTCCCTGTTTGAGTTTTTCATGCTTTTATTCCATTTTCCCCACTGCCTTCTCCACCTTTTCTCCCCATCAACCCTAGGACCTCCTACAGAGATCACAAAGGACCTCAGAAGGAACCATCCACAAAGCCAAGGCCAGCAGCAGGCACCAACAACTATTCCAGAGACCGCTTCTGTGACTGAACACCTCTGAAATCTTGGCTCCAGAGTGTTCATGGACCACTGGCAGCACTTCCCTAGCCCATTTAACCCCCAGGTTTTAATCCATCTAGTAGAGATTTTCTCCTCTTTAACAGCTCAGAAACACATGAAGCCTTTACTAAGGGCTTCAAGACCACAGAACCTCTTCTCATAATGTTCCTTTTTCCACATAACCTGCTGCCATATGCTTCTCACTGGATTATTTCCTTTACAGCTCACAAAACACCTCCCTGGATTACACACCTACCTTGGATACCTCACACTGTGTACCTGCATTTTCCTCCTCCACACAAGAATTCCCAGAAATTTTGAGTAACAGCAAGCACAGGATCCTTGTTTAACATACAACCAGTGGTGCTAATTAGCTCATGCATTTCCTGTAAGAAGCCCAAAAGACTTTAATTAGGAAAAAAAAAATAAATCCAAACACCAACCAGAAGCCAAAAGCATCCAGTGTGGTTTTTTTGCTCCTTTTTATTTACAGGCATTTGGTCAATTACAGTAAAAACTGAGGTCATTCCTTAGCCAAACCTGAGTTTCTAAGCCTAATTACTTGGGCTAATCTAAATATCAGGCACACCTGGCTCCAGGAGCTGTGCCTCTCATTAGCAGAGAGAGGCAGGCAGCTGCTGAAAGCAGCTCCTTTGTTACATGCATTATGCAAGTTAACTTCCCTCCTTCCCTGCCTCAAATAGGAAACTTCCACCACTTAATCTTCTGGCCAAGTTATACAACAGCCTACCTGTGTTTTCAGAGCTCTAATTATAGTCCCTATTTAAGCTAATGGTTACAGATTTATTGTTGTCTTTCATAGAATGGTTCAGGTTGGAAGGGACCTCAAAGCTCAGTCAGTTCTAACCCCTCCTGCCATAGGCAGGGACAACTCCCAGTAGAACAGGTTGCTCAAGGACTCATCCAACCTGGCCTCGAACACCTCCAGGGAGGTTGTGGAACACAGAATCTTTGATCACATTGGCTGATTCTGTGCTCCACATCCCTGGGCAACCTGTGCCAGTGTCTCACCACCCTCACTACAAACAACTTCCTCCTAACATCCACTTCCAATCTCCCCTCTGTCAGTTCAAACCCATTCCTCCCTGTCCTGGCATTATAAGACCTTGTCAATAGTCTCTCCCAAGCCTTCCTTGAGCCACTGCAAGGCTGCTCCAAGCTCTCCTGGAAGCCTTCTTTTCTGTAGGCTGCAGAGCCCCAAATCTCTGAGCCTGTCCTCACAGCAGAGCTGCTGCAGCCCTCTCACCATCTTGGTGGCCTCCTCTGGACTGGCTCCAACACTTTCATGTCCTTTTTGTGCTGGGGAGTGTGGGAGAACGAACAGGTAGCTCAGCACAATTACTGAGCTTGGATCAGTTTGCCCACAAGCCTTGGGCTCAGAATGCTTAAGATAACAGTAGGGCTTGGAACATGTAGGATGACAGTGTGCTCCTTGGGGCTGTGCATCTCTCTTTAAAGAATGTGATAAACAGGACCTTGCAGTTAGCCATGTAACTTGGTAACTTAGAAACACAGATATGAAATAAGGAACAGAAGACAGTGCAGTCTTTCTAATGATCTGAAAGATGTAACCAATTGGGACATATAACCTGTTGCATAGAGAGCTTGTCCAATTAGCATATATCCAATCAGCTTGTGACACAGTAAGTTTGTGAGAATATATAAACCATAGAATTGCTTAATAAAGTGGGACCTTTGCTTGCATCAAGCTATGTCTCCATCTCTCAGTCGCAGCAGGGGAGGACCTAATTTAATTTGGAAAAGACCTTTAAGACCATCCTGTCCATCCACTCTCTAACTTGACAAGGCTGAGTACTGTGTGCAGTTCTGGAGCCCCCAGCACAGGAAGGACATGGAAGTGTTGGGGCAGGTCCAGAGGAGGCCACCAAGATGCTGAGGGGGCTGCAGCAGCTCTGCTGTGAGGACAGGCTGAGAGAGTTGGGGCTCTGCAGCCTGCAGAAGAGGCGGCTTCCAGGAGACCTCAGAGTAACCTTCCAGTATCTGAAGGGGGCCTACAGGAAGGCTGGGGAAAGATTATTTACAAGGTCTTGTAATGCCAGAACAAGGAGGAATGGGTTTAATCTGGCAGAACAGATACTGAAAGTGGATGTTAGGAGGAAGTTGTTTTCAGTGAGGGTGGTGAGACACTGGCACAGGTTGCCCAGGGAGGTTGTGGCTGCTCCCTCCCTGGAGGTGTTCAAGGCCAGGTTGGACGAGGCCTTAAGTAACCTGTACTAGTGGGAGGTGTCCCTGTCTATGCCAGGGGGTTGGAACTAGATGATCCTTGAGGTCACTTCCAACCTCACTATTCTATGATGCTAAACCACGTCCCTCAGCACCACACCTCAGCTGTGAAGCACCTCCAGGAATGGGGACTCAGTCACCTCTCTGGGCACCCTGTTCCAGGACCTGAGAATCCATCTGGTGACATTTTCTCTGATGTCCAAGTTAAACTTCCTCAGGCACAATATCAGGCTGTTTCCTCTCATCCTATCACTGTTCCTTGTGAAGAGACCAAGATTCCACTCTGTTTCAAGGTCCTTTTAGGGAGTTGCAGAGAGCCGGGAGGTCTCTCCTCAGCCTCCCTTTCTCCAGGCCGACCACCGGTCCCCTCACCTGCTCTCCACACCACATTCTTCGTTGCCCTCTGGCCACACTTAAGCTCGAGATCGCTTTGCAGGTCAGGTCCCACAAGCCTTAAAGCTCTTTACCCAATTTTTCCCTGCCGTGATCATACCCGAGGGCAGCAGCATGGCACAGAGGCGGGTCCCTGGCTGTGCTGTGCTCACTTTCAGCCTCTCGCTGCTCTGAGAGCCTGCAGCGCCCTGTCCATCTTAGTGCCCTATTCTCAGCCCAGTATGCACTTCCAAGCTTGGTTAACGGGGCTAGCGGGCGCAGAGAAGCTTTGCTGCTCAGCCCTCCCTCCCTCCCTCCCTTCACCAGCAGCTCAACGCAACTGGCGGCTGCCCAGGTGAAGCTATCGCTCGGTGAGAGAACTGCGCCAGCTGCTGCTGTGGCCGCCTAACGGTCGCTAGAGCCAGGGTACATCCCTAGGACAGCCTCACCTACCGCCGTAAAGCGGAGGGGGAACTGCAGAGCAACGCAAAACTTCCACCTCCTTAAATAAGGCTCCGCCACTTCCGCTTTGCGTTATGTCCCCTCCCGCCCCGAGTGGCGCCGTCCAAGAGGCGGGCAGTGACGTCACGGGTCGTCTCCGCCAATCGGAGCGCGGCGGCTGCACTCAAATCGGTCAGGCTGTGGTGGCGGGCTCTGGGTTTGTGATAGAGCGCGCGCGCCTGTGGGGCTGGGCCCCCTGGGCTGTGAGTGAAGGCATCAAACACTGTAGGGGGTCGGACCGGGGCGATACTGCCGGTGAGGAGCCTGCCTGGGCTGATGCGATACTGCTGTTGAGGGGCCGAGCCGTGGGGAGACCGCTGCGTAAAGCTGGGCAGGGCGGAGTCGAGACCTCTCCAGGGAGCCTAACCAGGCTGGGGCTGAAGAGTGCCGTGAAGGGCCGGCTCAGGCCGAGCAGAGCTTACCGAGAGTGGCCGAACCGTTTTTGGCAGAAAGTGGCGCCATGAGGGGCCGAGCCGCAGCCCAGCTGTGCGGAGACACGATCGTGACGCCCGCCCGCCGGCCGGGGGAGCTGCCATTCCGTTCGGTGCCCCTCAGCCGCATCCCCGATGGGACGCGGGCGCCGCTGAAGGAGCTCCTGCGCTCCCACGGTACCGTCAAAGTGTGTCCAGCTGCTGGGAGGGAGCCGGTGGGCCCTGGGGGAAGCCGCCCCGGAGGGCCGGATCCTGCCACCGCTTTCCAGTCCACGGTGCTGGACGGAGGCAAGACCTGCAAGGAGCTGTTGGATGTCGGCAGGGTCCTGGACAGCCTCTTCTCCAGCCCCGAGTGTTGCCTGGAGCGACCTGCCGGCGAGCGACCTGCCGGCGAGCCTCCTTGCAAAGCCTTCCAGCCGACGAAGGCCTTGCAGAAGGAGCGTGGCCCTGGGCGGCCCACGAGAGAGGAGCCGCCAAGGGGCTGCTGCACCGATTTCATTCTGACTCCCGTCCCAAAAGCAGTGGAGCAGGCGCTAAGACTTGAGAGAACAGTGACGGCAGATCAACAGACAACAGCTAAGAGGCCTGCGGAGTGTGTCCAGCCCACAGAAGGTTTGTTCATAGTTTCTCTAACGCAAACGTTTTGCCCTGGACCTTGTGCTTGGTGTAACTCGCTTGTGGCTCTTCCAGGCTGTAGGGAAAACAAGACAGAGGTGTCTGTGCTGGTACCAGTACTGCCTCTTTTGGATGGTTGTTTTTTTCCTGTATGGAGTATTGCACAGAATGATTTAGAAGGGATCTCTCACCACCCTCAGTGTCAAACATTTCTTTCTATTGATCTCTTTAAATAATTGGTCCTTAAGTCCTTTTCCATACACAAAGAAGGGCTAGAAGCCAAGAAGAGAGTTGCTGCCTCTTCTGTCTTTGTCATCTGCAGTGCTAGGGCCAGCTCTGGAGCCCTTGGCACAGCAGAGACATGAACCTGCTGGAGCAGGACCAGAGGAAGTCACAATAATGATTGTGCTGGCTCACTGCTGTGAGGCCAGGCTGAGAGAGTTGTGGTTGTTCAGCCTAGAGAAGACAGGGCTCCAGGGAGAGACCTTCTGGTGGCCTTTCTGTGTTTAAAGGAGCTGACAGACTTGTGAGCAGGGCCTGCTGTGAAAGGACAAGGGGTGGTGATTGGAACTGGAAGAGGGAGATTGAAACTGGAGAGGAGGGAGAAATGTTTGACACTGAGGGTGGTGAGACCCTGGCCCAGATTGATGGGAGATGGTAGTATGGGGCTCTGAGCAGCACTGCTCTAGTTGCAGATGTCCCTGCTGACTGCACGGGGGCTTGGACTGGATGACCTATAAAGGTCCCTTCCAACCCAAACCAGTACAACTGAAAAGTTTCCTCTCCTGGATTATCCCCAGACACACACCTGGGGGTGTTTCTCAGGTGCAGCTGAGGCTGCAGACTAGCTAACCCCCAATGAAAAGAGAAAAGCTCTCCTTGCTCACCCATCTTGGCAACTCCCAAATTGCAAGGTTCTTTGTGTTCTTTTCCAGATATAAGTAGTTTTCTGTTTCCTGATAAGCGACGCATAAAAACTCTAGCCAGAGACCCTCGTACCTCAGAGTCCCCTCAGAAATTCTTCCTGCGTGTCAAGAACAAATTGCAGCAGCAAAAAGGTACCTCTTGATGTTGCTCTTAACACCTCCAAAGCTTCCTTGGCTTCACGCTCTGTTTTGCTTGGGAACTCTTTGGAGATCATCATTCTCCTCTCTGTGCAGTCTGCATGTAGTGGAAATCTACAGATCTGCCCTATCAAACCTGGAGGTAGCCTTTAGACTTGGTTTAACCATGGTGTAGGGCTGTGGGCTGCTGACCTTGAAGCTTGAGGTTGTCAGTCTGTTGGAGTGCACCCTGACAGTGAATGCCACCTTTCTCCAGGCTGCCCAATTCCTTCTCTGGACACATTCTAAAGCCACCTGGGCATTGTGATGCTGAGCAAGCTGCTGTGGGGTGCCCCTGCTTTAGAGGGGGATTGGACTGAACGATCTCCAGAGGACTCTTCCAACCTCCAGCATGCTGGCATTCAGATGTGGTTGAGTCCTCACCATTTCAATGTGAAACTTAGTGGGTGCTTTTTATTCCTTGGCTTCTAATACATAAAACATTTGTTCTTGCACTACTATCTTTATTTCTGGGTTATTTTTTTCCCTCTAGTCTTTCCTGATGGTGACACCAGTGTGCTTCTGTCCTGTAGTCCAGGTTTGGAAATACAGATGAAGAACACAGAATTGTAGAACTGTTTTGGTTGGAACAGACCTTTAAGATCATTCAGTCCAACCATTCTCTAGCTCTGCCAAAGCTGGTGCTAAGCCATGTTTCTCAGCACCACACCTCTGACTCTTTGAAACACCTCAAGGGATGGGGATTCAGTCACCTCCCTAGGCAACCTGTTCCAGTCTTTGACAACCCTTTCAGGGAAAAACTTAATGTCTACCCTAGAGCTCCCCTGGGGCAAGTTGAAGCTACAAGAGTTGGGGCTCTGCAGCCTGCAGAAGAGAAGGCTTCCAGGAGACCTTGGAGTGGCCTTCCAGGATCTGAAGGGGGCCTCCAAGAGGGCTGGGGAGTGACTATTGACAAGGTCTTGTAGTGCCAGGACAAGGGGCAATGGGTTTGAAGTGGCAGAGGGGAGATTGAAAATGGATGTTAGGAAGAAGTTGTTTGCAGTGAGGGTGGTGAGACACTGGCACAGGTTGCCCAGGGAGGTTGTGGAGCACAGAATGTGATAAAAAAATCACCTCCCTGGAGGTGTTGAAGGCCAGGTTGGATGAGGCCTTGAGTGACCTGTTCTAGTGGGAGGTATCCCTGCCTATGGCAGGGGGTTTAAACTGGATGAGCTTTGAGGTCCCTTCCAACCTGAACCATTTTAGGATTCTATTTTCTCTCATCCTATCACTTATTCCTTGGGAGAAGTGGATAAAACCCCCCCTGGCTCCAGCCTCCTTTCAGGGGATTGCAGAGAGCCAGGTCTCCACTCAGCCTCTTCCAGGCTGAACAACCTCAGTCCATCAGCTGCTCCTCACCCCACCTGTTCTCCAGACCCTTCACCACCAGCTCCATAGCTGCATTTTGGAAATGCTGCAGCACCTGAATGTGTTTCTTCTAGTGAGGGCCATTATGATGCATTTCAGAGTCTTAGGAGGTAACTTTCTGAACATAAACTTTGTTACTTCTCAGAATCACTTTTTTTTTTTCTTCTTACTCCTTTTATTTCTTTTGGGCAGATTCTTCAAACCCAGTGAAGCAGAACCTTCCCTCTTCCACTCTTACAAAGCAGCCATCAATGAAGGCTGTGGAGCCTGTGCAGCTGATGGAGCCTGCAAAGAGCACAGCCATCGATATGGATGCTCATGATACATTTCCTATGGAATCCATGGATGCTGATGATGAATCCTCTCATGACACAACTGTTATTTCTGGCAGTATAATCTCTTTTCCTTTCAAACATGGGGATCAGTTAGGAGAAAAGTTGCAAACCAGAGAAGCCAAACAAACTGAACTTCTTCAAGACAGAAGAGAGATGCAGCCAAGTTACAAAGAAGCCACTCAGGCAGTGGAAAAGATCTCTGAGCCGAAGTCTCCGATGTCCAGAAAGTGCTTTTGTAGTATACTGGCTTCTCCTGAAGTCCACTTTCCCAGGAAGCAAAAGGAGAGAGACTTCAATGTCCCATCAAATAAACCTCCTACAGATCAAGCTGCTGACAAAGCAGAGAAAGAGGTGGGAGAACTTATTTTTTCAGGGCAGCTGCTGCATTCCTATAGTTGCTTTTTTGTCTTGTCAAGAAAAGTGAGCACTGGAAGGAGAAGGAACTGGGACTTTAGATCTTCCTGGTAAACATCTGAAGAGCAGCCCCAAAGGGGATCCTCTCAATGCTGAGCAAGAGCTAAAGGACCTGGGTGGGGGGCAAGAGGATGGGACCACACTCTTGTGATTGGTGCCCAGTGACAGGACAAGGAGAATGGGCACAAAACGGTACCAAAGAGGTTCAATGTGAAGATGAGAAAATTCCTTAGTGTAAGGATGCTGAAGGTCTGGAGCAGGCTGCCCAGAGAGGTTCACAGGATGTCAGGGGTTGGAAGAGACCCAAAGAGATAGAGTCCAACCCCCCCTGCCAGAGCAGGACCAGACAATCTGGCTCAAGTCACAGAGGAATGCATCCAGACAGGCCTGGAAAGGCTCCAGGCAAGGAGACTCCACAACCTCTCTGGGCAGCCTGTGCCAGGGCTCTGGGAGCCTTCCAGCAAAGAAGTTGCAACCTCCTGTGCTGCAACTTCCATCCATTGCTCCTTGTCCTAAGGAGGTTGTGGAGTATCCTCTGGAGAGATTCCAAGCCCAGCTGGCCACTGTGATTCTGAGCAAGCTTCTGTGGGTACCCCTGCTTTATCAGGGGGATTGGACTGGATCTCCAGGTGTCCCTTGCAATTCCCACCATGCTGGGGTTCTGGGATTTTGAAACTTGCTGCATTCCTCAGTGATTTACCTTATAAGCTGGTGGAACCACACCTTGCCAAACTTCAGTTATCTTTGTCCCCTGGAAAAATCCATGGGCTTGCAGTCCTCTCCTAGTTCAGCAAGTTGTTTCATTCTCCCTCACACTTGTCAAGCACACTTGGTAGTGAAAAAGTTCCCTTTTTGGTGAGGTTTTGTATAGATAATAACCAGACAGCTCTTAGTGTTAAGGGTTTGTGGCTGAACAGAAGATGCTGGAAGAAATCTGAGAATAGTAGGGGTTGGAAGGGACCTCTGGAGATCATCTAGTCCAAGTAGCTTTCCCAGAATCAAAATATGCAGGTGGCTTTGGAATCTTTCCAGAGTCTCTTTGAGCAGTCTGCTTCAGGGCTCCAGCACCCTCACACCAAACCAGTTTCTCATCCCATTCAGATGGAATCTCCTGGGTTACACTTTGTGCCAGGAAAAGAGAATCACAGAATGGTAAGGTTGGAAGGGACCTCAAGGATCATCCAGTTCCAACCCCCTGCCATAGGCAGGGACACCTCCCACTAGCACAGCTCACTCAAGGCCTCCTCGAACCTGACCTTGAACATCTCCAGGGAGGGAGCAGCCACAACCTCCCTGGGCAACCTGTGCCAGTGTCTCACCACCCTCACTGCAAACAACTTCCTCCTAACATCCACTTTCAGTCTCCCCTCTGCCAGTTCAAACCCATTGCCCCTTGTCCTGGCATTGCAAGACCTTGTCAATAGTTCCTCCACAGCCCTCCTGGAGCCCCCTTCAGATACTGGAAGCCTTCTCTTCTGCAGGCTGCAGAGCCCCAACTCTCTCA
>VWZE01018886.1:38160-50380 GCA_013396675.1 Eubucco bourcierii
GAGGTTGTGGCTGCTCCCTCCCTGGAGGTGTTCAAGGTCAGGTTGGATGAGGCCTTGAGTGAGCTGTGCTAGTGGGAGGTGTCCCTGCCTATGGCAGGGGGCAGGTAGATGATCCTTGAGGTCCTTTCCAACCTTACCATTCTATGATTCCATTAACTCCATGTTGACTACTCCAAATGTAGCCTCTGTGTCAATCCTTTTTGTGTGTGCATAAAGGGAACATTTGCTTTCTGGATATTGGAATTGAAAGGATTATGGATTTTTTTTTTTTGAGGCCTCATCACTTTCTCTCCACAAAGCTGTTGGATCTCACTGGAGAGAGAGAGGGGTGAAGTTCTGCACTCCAGCAAGCTGGGGTCTGGCTTTGCTTCCCAAGATGTAGGAATTAAAATAAATGAGGCATGTTCTTGTGGCCAAGAAGGTCAGTGATCTCCTGGGGTGCATGAAGAAGAGTGGGGCCAGCAGGTCAACAAAGTTTTTTTTCCTCCCCCTCTACTTTGCCCCAGTGAGGTCACATCTGGAGACCTGAGTCCAATTCAGTCAGTTCAAGAGGGACAGGGAACTCCTGAGGAGAGTCCAATGGAGGTACCAAAGCTGCTGGCACGCCTGGAGCATCTCTGTGAGCAGTCTGAGAGGTGATCTCAATGCTGAGCAAGAGCTAAAGGACCTGTGGGGGCCAAGAGGATTGCACCAGTCTCCTGTCAGTGGTCCAGTGACAGGGCAATGGGCATAAACTAGAACCCAGGAGGTTCCTTCTGGATAGGAAGAGAAACTTGTTCAGTGTGAGGGTGCTGGGGCCCTGGAGCAGGCTGCCTAGAGGGTTGAAGTGGATTATCTCCAGAGGTCCCTTCCAACCCCTGCCATGCTTGGAGTCTCTAAATGCTTATGTAGGATAAAGTGTTTTAACATTTTTGTTGTTTGTAATGCAATGTGGGAAGTAGCAGAGCCCTGACAACAAAAAATACACAGCAGAAGATTCTCTGTGATGCTGCACTCCACAGTGTGTGATGTTCTTTGCCATCTCTTTCAGGGAGGAGCAATGACAGAGGAGTGAGTTCCAGGGGAGATCTCAAGCCTACTGGGAGGAAGAAAGCCAGGCACTTCATTTCAGATGAGGAGGAGAGTGAGCAGGAAGGTGTTGCCACTAGAAGCAAAGCCCAGCTTTCTGCTAGGCCCAAGCCCTCCAATGCTGAAGCAGTCAGCAGACAGAAGAGCAGAGCCCCAGGAATGAGGGAAGAGAAGAGAGAAGCAGGCCGTGGAGAGTTGACTGTTCACCAGCACAGGTACAATTCCTGCTTGAGGTCCAGCAAACAGCTTAAAGACCAACCCCTAACAGATGTATCATCAAGTACAGGTGAAGAGGAGGAGTCTGCTGAAGAGGTCACACTGTCCAACAGGAGGAGGAATAAACCTGCATTCAGTCAAGTGACTGCAACCTCCAAGCTCTCCTCTCACTGTAATGGTTCATGGAATGACAAGAAGAAGGTGAGGAGTGAGCAGAGGACAGTGAAGCAGCCTGCTGCCTCCCATCACATGGTGTTGAGGCAAAGTGAGCCTGGATGCACTGATGGCAGTGATTCTCTTGGAGGAAGAACATCTTCTGGTGAGTCCTCTTCTTCCCTCCTGCCTGAGAAGGCAACCATGGGGGGAAGAGGGTTCAACAGTCAGAGATGTTTGGAGTCTGACAGCAAGGCTGAAACTGACACAGAGGAGCTTCAGGTCAAAAGGAAGAACTCAAAAGTCCCTGCCAAAAGAACAACTTCTCAAGTTTCTAACCCTGCCAAGTCTTCAGCAGCCAAACAAAGAGAACCTGAGAGGGAAAAGGTGCAGCCACCTCTGGAGCTCTTTCAGAGGGTAGCTGATGGGTGGTCTGAAAAGGAGCTGCAGAAGCTCAACAGGCAAGTGGCTGTTCTGTCATGGGGCAGTGTGGGGAGGTGGAATATTCTGAGGGCTTGAGTTTTCCAGATTCAGGCTGTTTTAAAGGTTTCCTTTATGTTTAAACTCTCTCTTAAAGAATTTATGTTAACAAAGTAAAAAAAATGGTGAAATAAAAGAGATGTTTGGGAGTTAGCTACAGTAACTGTAGATATGTGAGGCCACAGCAGCCACCATTCTGTGCAGCTATGAAAGGAACCTCAGGCAACATCTTGGTGGATCTACCTGTTTCAAAAAGTGATAAATGTCCTCTGAGTGAAACAGAAAACCACAAGCAGGTCAGGAATAGGGTGAATTACTCCTCTTTAGGGTAAAAGAGTTGCTCTTTTTGACTTAGTGGGCCAGAGGCAGCCTTTTCTCTCCCCTGATGGAATAAACACAATGTGCTTATGCCTTTGAGTGCATTAAAGGGGAGATGAACTGCAAGAGGGTTTGATTAGTGCAATCAATGCATTAATTAATACTCACAGCATTTAATATATTAATAAAATCAACATGTGTGGGTTTGTTTCTGTTAGATTAGAAGCCTGGAAAAGGCATGAGGTGACCCTGCCTTAGCAGTGGGATTGGCCTAGGTGACTTTTAGAGTTGCTTCCAAACCAAATCACTCTTGGGAATCTCCAGAGGTCAATTCCAACCCCCACCAGACTGGGATTGGATGAATTTATGTCTCAGGGGTGAGGAGAATGAATTTTGTCTTGTAATGGAGCTGTTGGCTTCAGTTATTCAAATAAATTTGTGTTTGAAGCATCAGGATGAGAGACAATCAGAGGATGGTTTGGGTTGGAGGGGACCTTCAGGATCATCTAGTTCCAACTGTATTGCCATGAGCAGAGACACCTTCTGGGTTGCTGCCTTAGAACAAGGGATGGTTTAGTTCCTGTGGGTAAGGAGGAGCCAGTGATGAGAATTGCCAAAGGGGGAGCCTTCAAGAAAAAGCAGCAGATGAGGGACTTAGAAGCGACCTCAAAGCTCATCCAGTTCCAACCCCCTGCCATAGGCAGGGACACCTCCCACAAGAACAGGTCACTCAAGGTCTCATCCAACCTGGTCCTGAACACCTCCAGGGAGGTTGTGGAGCACAGAAGCACAGAATGTGATCAAAGATCACATTCTGTGCTTCTGTGCTTCACAACCTCCCTGGGCAACCTGTGCCAGTGTCTCGGCACCCTCACTGGAAAGAACTTCCCGAGCTGTTTGCCGATGGACAATCATGATGATGTTTTCACTGCCATGCCCTCATCCAAGTTCACCTTGAACATTTCCACAACTTGGCTGGGCAACCTCTTCTAGTTTCTCACTGCTCTCACTGTAAAGAATATCCTCCTAATATGCACTCTAAATCTGTCCTTTTCCAGCTTATCTACCCTTTTCCAACTTCTTCCAGCTGGAACAAGATTCTCTACATCCAGGGTGTAGTGTTCTTCCCAGGACAGCCAGCAGGTCTCTCTGAGTTTGACCCAGCAAGGTTCTCCAACATGAAACATCACAGAGAAATTCCTTACATTGAGGGTACTGAGACACTGGAACAGGTTGCCCAGGGAGGTTGTGGATGGGCCACTCCTGGAGGTGTTCAAGGCAATGAGGCCTTGAGCGACCTGGTGTTGCAGACAACATCCCTGCCCATGGCAGGAGAGTTGGAACTGGATGATCTTTAAGGTCCCTTCCAACTGAAACCATTCTGTGATTCTGTGGCATGGTTTTGTTCTCTTGGCAGGGCTGTGGCATCCTTTCCCAAGCACAAGAGTGGCTTCTGGCTGGAGGTAGCCATGGCAGTGGGCTCACACTCAGCTGAGGAATGCCACCAGAAGTACATGGAAGAGCAAGAGGCAAAAGGTTCCAAGCACCACACCAAGAAGAGCAAGACTTCAGCAAAATCAGCACAGATGGGTACTGAGACCTTGCTTTGGGAGTGTTGCAAGCTTCAAATCATTTCTGGTTCAGGATTTTTTGGGTAATGAGAGATGGGGGCATTGACCCTACCCCAATGTGTCTAGGTTTGGAGGAGGATCTCATAAAGGACTGAGAGGGCTGGAGCACCTCTGCTGTGAGGAGAGACTGAGGCAGTTGGGGCTGTTCAGACTGGAGAGGAGAAGGCTCCCAGGTGACCTTAGTGTGGCCTTTCAGTATCTGAAGGGGACCTACAAGAAAGCTGGGGAGGGACTTTTTAGGCTGTCAGGCAGTGATAGGACTGGGGGGAATGGAACCAAGCTAGAAATGGGGAGATTCAGCCTGGATGTTAGGAAGAAGTTGTTCAGCATAGAATCACAGAATGGTAAGGTTGGAAGGGACCTCAAGGATCATCTAGTTCCAAACCCCTGCCATAGGCAGGGACACCTCCCACTAGCACAGCTCACTCAAGGCCTCATCCAGTCTGGCCTTGAACACCTCCAGGGAGGGAGCAGCCACAGCCTCCCTGGGCAACCTGTGCCAGTGTCTCACTACCCTCACTGCAAACAACTTCCTCCTAACATCCAGTCTAAATCTCCCCTCTGCCAGTTCAAACCCATTGCCCCTTGTCCTGTCATTGCAAGACCTTGTCAATAGTCCCTCCTCAGCCTTCCTGTAGGCCCCTTCAGATACTGGAAGCATGAGGGTGGGGAGAGCCTGGCAGGGGTTGCCCAGGGAGGTGGTGGAAGCCTCATCCCTGGAGGTGTTTAAGGCCAGGCTGGATGAGGCTGTAGAGAGCCTGATCTAGTGTGAGGTGTCCCTGGGCATGGCAGGGGGGTTGGAACTGGCTGATCCTTGTGGTCCCTTCCAACCCTGACTGATTCTGTGATTCTAAGAAAGAAGAGGGAAAAGGGTTTTTAAGAGTTTGAGAGTTTTTTGGCATGATGGGAAGACTTAACCTGTCCTTGCCAACTGAGAGAAAGCAGAGTCACAGGCTGGATTGGATTAGGTTGGGATGGAACTTAGAAGGCATCTAAGCAGTCAGCAGGGACATCTGCAACTGGAGCAGGTTGCTCAGAGCCCCAGTCTGACATAGAACTGTTCCAGGGATGGGGCAGCTCACACCTCTCTAGTTTATATCAAGCCTGGCTTGGAGAATAAAAAAAGAGCTGTGAGCCATGGAACCACCATAAACTCTCTACCCTCTGCAGTGGCTCTTTGAAGTCTGCAGGAAGATTCTGATGAAAATGGGGAGAGAATTTTGAGAAGGGTCTGTTGTGACAGGACAAGGGGTGATGGATTCAACTAAGAGAGGGAGACTGAGACTGGAGAGAACAGATAAATGCTTGACACTGAGGGTGGTGAGAGCCTAGTCCAGGATTCCCCTCGAGGTGGGAGGTGCCCCTCTCTGGAGACACTGCAGGTCAGGTTGTTTGGGGTTCTGAGCAACCTGCTCTAGCTGCAGATGTCCCTGCTGACAGTAGGTGGGTTGGACTGGATGACCTTTAAGGTCCATTCCAACCCAAACCAGTCTGATTCTGTAATAAGATGTAGCAGAGAGGTTTTATTTCAAGCCATCAGTTTTCTCAGAACTCTGGAGTCCTGAGTACAGTTCTGGAGCCCCCAACACAAGAAGGACATGGAACCGTTGGGAGTCAATCCAGACGAGGCCACCAAGATGCTGAGAGGGCTGCAGCAGCTCTGCTGTGAGGACAGGCTGAGAGAGTTGGGGCTCTGCAGCCTGGAGAGGAGAAGGCTTCCAGGAGACCTTGGAGTGGCCTTGCAGGATCTGAAGTGGGCTCCAGGAAGGCTGGGGAGGGACTATCGACAAGGTCTTGTAATGCCAGGACAAGGGGAATGGGTTTGAACTGGGAGAGGGGAGATTGAAACTGGATGTTAGGAGGAAGTTGTTTGCAGAGAGGGTGGTGAGACACTGGCACAGGTTGCCCAGGGAGGTTGTGGAGCACAGAAGCACAGAATGGGATCTTGGATGCTATTCTGTGCTCCACAACCTCCCTGGAGGTGTTCAAGGCCAAGTTGGACAAGGCCTTGAGCAACCTGTTCTAGTGGGAAGTGTCCCTGCTTATGGCAGGGGGTTGCAACTGGATGGGCTTTGAGGTCCCTTCCAACCTAAACCATTCTGTGATTCTATAACTCAGAGGATCACAAGGAAGCTGTGAGATGCTCTGAAGAAGGAGGGCCTGGGCTCTGTCAGTGACATGAGTAGTTGGTGAGTTGTCCAAGCATGTCCCTGCTGCCTTAGAACAAGGGATGTTTTGGTTCCTGTAGGTAAGGAGGAGCCAGTGATAACTGCCAAAGTGGGAACATTCAAGAGGAAGCAGCAGATGAGGGATTTCCTGGACCATTTGCCAAAGGACAACCACGATGATGTTTTCACTGCCACTCCCTTTCAGAACAGGAGAGTAAAGGTAAATCTCTGAACCTTGCCAGTTCTCCTCTCTTCAAAGCAAAGAGACCAGAAATTCACTGAATAACCTTCAAGTCCTTCTCCTGTGTATAGCCCACCCAGATCCTCTTCCTGATCCAACTTTGATCCTGTAGTTTTAGTCAGAAATTCTTTTGGGAGCTATGTTGTAGCTGACAAAAGGCCAGAAAATCAGAGAATGGTAATGTTGAAAGGGTCCTCAAGGATCAGCCAGTTCCAACCCCCTGCCATAGGCAGGGACACCTCCCACTAGTACAGGTCACTCAAGGCCTCCTCCAGCCTGGCCCTGAACACCTCCAGGGAGGAAAAAAATTTCCAAAGTTTGTTTGTTTGAAAACATTTAAGACATCTGTGATTTTTTTTTTCTTGGGCATCATACAGACCAGACCACACCTTTTGCTTTTCTTTTACAAAAACAATTCCTTGGAGTCAAGAGAAACAGGTCTTACCCCACAGAGCTGACATCAGCTGGGGCATTTAAAACCATTCAATCACAGTGAGGAAATGAGACCCTCATTTGGCAGTCAAATGTTGGCAGTCAATGAAGGAGCAGCAGGAGCAAGAGAGAAGCATCACTTAGCTGCTGTGTGGAGACCTTCCCACATGTCTGCTGTGCATCTGCCTCTTGACAGGGACATGGTGGAGTCAAGAAGGCAGGGGATGGAGCAAGGCCTGCAGAGTCTGGATCTCCTCCATTTGTGGACAAGGGATGCAGTGGTGGTTTGCAGGAGGCTGTGTCCCACTGCCACCTTGAGACAGACCCATGAGAAGCCTTCTCAGCAGATGTGTTAAGAGGGGCAGGTTACTGATGGCTCTGATGTACCTTTGCAGTTGCCAAGGTTGCGTGAAAGCCGTGATGATGATGATGATGTCTTTGCACTTAAGGACAACCCCATCACACCTTCCTCAGTCATCTTCCCCATGGCAAAAACCCCACAGTGTGAGCACATCAGCCCAGGCATGCTGGCACCCATCAACAGGTAGGAACTCATTCCCCTGTCCTCTGCTCACCTTTTCACAGTCTCACAGTATCACCAAGGTTGGAAGAGACCTCAAAGCTCATCAAGTCCAACCCATCACCACAGCCCTCCAGACCAGACCATGGCACCAAGTGCCACGTCCAAACCTGCCTTGAACACCTCCAGGGACGCTGACTCCACCACCTCCCTGGGCAGCCCATTCCAGCAGGCAATGACTCTCTCAGGCAACAACTTTCTCCTCACCTCCAGCCTAAACTTCCCCTGGCACAGCTTGAGACTGTGTCCTCTTGTTCTGCTGCTGCTTGCCTGAGAGAAGAAAGCAACCTCCTCCTGGCCACAACCACCCTTCAGGTAGCTGTAGACAGCAAGAAGGTCTCCCCTGGGCCTCCTCTTCTCCAGGCTAACCAATCCCAGCTCCCTCAGCCTCTCTCCATAGGGCTGTGCTCCAGGCCTCTCCCCAGCCTCGTTGCCCTTCTCTGGACACACTCAAGCACCTCAATGTCCTTCTTCAATGGAGGGGCCCAGAACTGGACACAGGACTCAAGGTGTGGCCTAAGCAGTGCAGAGTCCAGGGGGAGAATGAGCTCCCTGCTCCTGCTGGCCACACTCTTGCTGATGCAGGCCAGGATGCCATTGGCCTTCTTGGCCACCTGGGCACACTGCTGGCTCATGTTCAGGTGGGTGTCAATCAGCACCCCCAGATCCCTTTCTGTTTGGCTGCTCTCCAGCCACTCCCACCCCAGCCTGTAGCTCTGCATGGGGTTGTTGTGGCCAAAGTGCAGCACCTGGCACTTGGATTTGTTGAGCTCCATCCCCTTGGACTCTGCCCATCTGTGCAGGCGGTCGAGGTCCTGCTGCAGAGCCCTTCTGCCCTCCAACCCAGCAACATCAGCCCCCAGCTTGGGGTCAGCTGCAAATTTGCTGGTGCCTGACTCGATGCCCTCGTCCAGATCATCACTGAAGATGTTCCAGAGGATGGGGCCCAGCACTGATCCCTGGGGCACACTGCTAGTGCCCGGCTTCCAGCTGCATGTGGCACCATTCACCACTACTCTGTGGGCTCAGCCCTCCAGCCAGTTCCTAACCCAGTGCAGAGTGCTGGCATCCAAGCCACGAGCTGACAGCTTAGGTTTTTTTGCTTTGGGTTTTCTCCAAGGTTGACTTTTCTGAGGAGGAGCACTTATGGAACTGGGACACCAGGTTACTTCCAGAGTTAGTGTGTGCAGGGCTTCCTGCAGTCCTGGAGGGACTTGTTTTGGAGGAGCTATTTCCTTTGCCAGTGTGAGCAGTAAACTGACCACAGGCCACAAAGTATGTCTGTTACATGTTCTTCTCCTCTTGGAGAAGGTGATACTTTGAGCTTCAGTCTCACCAAAGCTTCCTCTGCTCAGTTTGACTCTTAAATCTCTTAGCTTAGTTGCTTCACAGAATGAACCAGGTTGGAAAAGACCTCAGGGATCATTGAGTCCAACCTGTCACCTAACCCTTCTACTTGACTAACCCATGGCACTAAGTGCCTCTTCCAGCCTCCAACTTGACTGAAACCCAAGTGGAAACACTTCTTGGCCTTTAGATAAAATGAGCTTCCTCTGGGAAACGGTGGAGTTTTGCCTGGTAACCATGTCCTCTGATGAACCCCTCCCACAGCTGCTGTGACCAACAGCTGCTTTTGATGGCCAAGTCATGTCCTTCCCACCTTAGAGCTGTCTACTGCCTCTACCTGTGTACAGCAGGGTGGTGGCACTAAAGTGCAGGGTTGCCTCTGCAGGAACGACTACGACAAGCACGTCTTCAGGATGCAGAAGCAGGGCAGCAGGGGCACCTGGGACAACATCAAGAAGAAGTCGGTAATGCTGCACCCCTTCAGTGCTCCCCAGATCCACCCTGGTCAGCCCAAGCTTTGCTGCTTAGGCAGAGCAATCCTGGGACTGCAGACCAGGAACCACCCCCTAACTCCTCCCAGCATGATGGGGTTTGGGTCTACACTTGGTGGCCAGAGAAGGGCAAAGAAGGGGCTGGAGAACAGGTCTGGTGTTGGACATAAGAATTTCTCTATGGAAAGGTTTGTCAAGGCCTGGCCCAGGCTGCCCAAGGCAGTGGAGGAGTCCCCATCCATGGAAGGGTTTTGAAACATGGCACAGCAATGTGCCCTTGTGGCCAAGAAGGCAAATGGGATCCTGGGGTGTATTAAGAGGAGTGTGTCCAGCAGATGAAGGGAGGTTCTCCCAACCTTCTACTCTGCCCTGCTGAGACCTCATCTGGAGTACTGCCTTCAGTTTGGGGCTCTCCAGTTTCAGAGGGACAGGGATCTGCTGGAGAGGGTCCAGGGGAGGGCTATGAGGATGTTGAGGGGACTGNAGGGGGGTTGGACTGGATGATCTCTTTGGGTTCCTTCCAACCCCTGACATCCTGTGAAACTGTGTAGAATCACAGAATTATGGTTCATTGCGTTGGAAGAGACATTTAAAGGTCTCCTAGTCCAAACTCAGGCAGTCAGCAGGGACATCTGCAGCTAGATCAGGTTGCTCAGTGCCCTACCAAGCCTGATGCTGAATGTCCCCAGGGATGGGGCCTCTTCCCTGGGCAACTTGTTCAAGTGTTTCACCACCCTCATAGTAAAGAACTTCTTCCTAATGTCTAATCTAAATCTACCCTGCTCTGGTTTCAAACCACTGCCCCTTGTCCGAGTGCTACAAGACCTTGGGAACAGCCCCTCCCCAGCTTTCTTGTAAGGTCCCATCCAGATATGGAAAAGTCATGGAGATGTGATGCTGAAGGATGTGGTTTAGTGGTGACCTGGCAATGCTGGGTTAATGGTTGGGCTCCATGGTCTTAAAGATCTCTCCCAAGCAAAACAATTCTGTGCTTTTTGTGCCCCTGGGATCTAAACTTTTCAGGGAAGATCCAGAAGACTCAGCCCCTAGGAATACATCTCTAAACTTGGGGATTCTGTGATACAAGGTTAAGAATGGTCTGTGCCTCTGTGCACAAGAACACAGCAGGAACTTTGTGTCTCTGAAGGTCACAGAACTTGGAAGCAGTTGCCAGCCCAGAAGAAACCTGGTGCATTTAATCCTGATGGTAAAGAGCTCTTCTCCAATTAGAAACTCCAGGAGAGCACAATTCATGGAGTCATTCAGCTTTGGAGAGACCTCTAAGATCATCCAGTCCAACCTTAAAGCAGCACTGCCAGGTCACCACTAAACCATATCACTCATTATCTACACCTTTGAAAACTCTTCAGAGGTGGAGACTCCATCACTGCTCTGGGCAGCCTGGGCCAGGCCTTCACAACCCTTTTGGAGAAGAAATTGTTCCTCATGTCCAACCTAAACCTCCCCTGGGGCAATTCGTGGTCATCTCCTCTTGCCCACCTAAGTTTTTTGTGACAGTGCAGCCCAGTGAGTGAGCAGCTCAAGCCCAGTGCAGGACCCAGGCTGTTCCAGTTTCCCCATCTGCTCTGTACCTGGTGCAGGTGTCTGAGCAGACCCTTTCTGTCCTCTCTCTCAGGCTGCAACAGTGCTGGACACACCAGCTTCACGCAGAACCAAGTTCACCTACACTCAAAGTAAGTTCTCTTTGGCTCTTCTCCCTCATATCAGCTTCCCTCACCTTCCTATCCTAGAATGGTTTGGATTGGAAGGGGCCTTGAAGATCATCTAGTCTCAGCCCCTCTGCCACAGGTAAGGAGGCCTCCCCACTAGACCAGGTTGCTTTTAGGACCTCATTGAACCTCACCTCAGGTTTTGGAGGTCTGCAGGCTGCTTCTCCTGAGCCTCTTGGCTTTTTGGACCTCCTGAAGTAGCTTTCCAAGCCCACCACACAGTAACAACCTTTCTTGTTTCTCTCTGCAGAGGTGACCCCAGCTGCTGACACGGAGAACCTCTTTGTGGTAGAGGCAGCAGACTCTGAGGAGGAGGAGGAGCAGGATGATGATTACTTCTCTCTTTGAACTCAGTGGATTTTAGCAGCTCTACACTTCTGCACTTTTCTTCTCCTGGTACTCAGCTCACTGCCTGTCCTAACACCTCTGTTCCTTCCTGTCTGTACTGAGTGACACTTTCTTGCTCAGTTTTCTCATTCCTCTTTCTTTCTGCTGAAGGACGGAGAAATGGACAATGAGTTTGACTTCCATTTCAGTGAAAAGATCTTCTGGAGCTGTGGCTGGAAAATAAATTTGCACAGCTGAACCAGAATGGCTTTGTAGAGCTCTTTAGCACAGGACACTGTTTTTACAGTTCTTTAATGTAATAAAAAAGCTGATTTTGGGTCACCCCTGTGTCTCTGCACAGGAGAAAGTGTGCAAAAGCTCCCCATTCCTCCTTTCTCTCTTCTCTCTGTCCTCTTTGGTTTTTAATAAACATCAGTAAAGACAGCATGGTGGAGGCTGGAAGGGACCCCTAGAGATCATCCAGCCTAATGCCCCTGCTTAAGGAGGAGCACCCACAGCAGCTAGCCCAGGATCACAATGGCCAAGGGCATTTGGAGTCTCTCCAGAGGAGGAAACTTCACCAACCTCTCTGGGCAGCCTGCTCCAGGGTTCCTGCACACTCACAACAAACAAGTTTCTCCTTGTATTTGCATGGCACCTCCTGGCTTGCTGCTGTTTGTGCCCTTTGTCCTGTTGCTGGGCACCACTGACAAGAGTCTGGCCCCGTCCTCTTATCCTCAACAGGCCCTTTAGCTCTTGCTCAGCATTGAGAAGGTGGCTTCTGGGGCTGCTCTTATCCATGCTGGGCAACCCCAGGTCTCTCAGCCTTTCCTCCTCACAGAGATGCTCCAGGCCCCTCAGCAGCTTTGGAGCCTCCACTGGACTCTCTCCAGTAGTTCCCTGTCTTTTGAGGTGCCCAGAAGTGGATACAGAACTCCAAATGTAGCCTCACTAGGACCAAGAGGGAAGAGAACCTCCCTTGACCTCCTGGCCCATACTCACTTTATGCACCCCAGGAGCTCACTGGCATTTTTGGCC
>VWZE01018888.1:0-52513 GCA_013396675.1 Eubucco bourcierii
CACAAGCTTTGGGTACTGTCAGATAATATTTTTGTGAATAGATACCAAAAGCCTCTTGTAATCATTAATAGCCTTCTGCCATAAGCAGAAAGGAGCTCCTTGAGTCCCTCTAGTGAGCAAGAGGAGTATTGACCACAAGCAGTACACTAACCGCAAAGCTTTCTCTGCCAGTTCAATCGAGTTTAATTAATGTTATATATTATTACTAGTTATTGCTAGATCCTGTTAATACCTGTATATAAAGTTTACATGAGCGATGCAAAGAACTGATTATTATCATTAAATTGGTGATTGGGTTGATGTGAGTTCTGAATATTTAATATTAATAAACTATATATTTTTTTAAATATCATCTTGCAGTAATTAATTATCCCTCCACTATATGACTGTCTTTATGCCTAGAAAATCTAGAACACTTTCAATCTACAAGCAAACTTAAAATAGATTACTTTAAGCATATAGAAAGGCTCTAAATATGCAACTGGATGTATTTCAATGCTTAGTGCCTTCTTTCCATTTTGGCTTTAAACTATATGAAAAAAACACTCAACAATTCTGACACTTAAATATAATTATTATCAGGTATTTCGTACTCTGTACATTATGCAATGCATTGGTATTCTCAAAAAGATTCCATAAAATAAAAAGAAAATGGTGGAGCCAAAACTGGAGTACAGAATATCTGCAATGAAATGCAGAAATGACAACATAGAATTCTAATATATAGGTTTAAACTAGTTGCCTTGGAAGTCAACAAGAGTACATGAAGAGAATTCTAACTCATGTGCAAGTCTGTACCCATTGACACAAAATTTCTAATTCTGTTTTCTGTAGATATACATATTTTTTTCTATAAGCTGATGACAGAAACAGCTAGAAAATAGAGTTTAATCTTTTGCACCATTTAAGCAGTTGAAATTGACAAAAGATAAATGAAACCAATTTAGTACATATTGGATTTGTTCAGCTTATTTACAGTCAGTGACTAGAGTTCTGAATTAGACTTGAAGTGTTGTTTCATTGCATTAAAAAAAGGGTAATAAAAGATCTTTTTGGTGATCATCTTCTAACTATTGCTCTGTTCACCATCACATTCTATAAAAATTAACTATCAGATTATTTTGTATTACTTTTCCTACTGTTTCCTTAGCTATAGGAATAACCTTATTTCTTACCACATTTGTGACTGTAAAAACTTCTAGTATTCAGCTTGAATGCATTCAGATTGACTTTGTAACAACCCTTCTCTTAATGACTTTCCTTTCTTGATGTTGCAGAAAGCCACTGCATTCTTGCTGGCCCTCATTTAGCTAAGCTATGATGTAAAACCCAACTATTTTTCACTCCCCTGCAGGTTTTAAGGGTTCAACATTTCACAGGCATTTTAGAGATGAGTGACCAATGCCATTTGCTTCTTTGCTTTGTGGTTTTGGCTGGAAAGCCTAGGGGGATGCTGGCCTTCAAGGTGCTGCACTATGAGCAACAAAGAAAGTGTGAGAGAAAGAAGTCTCGCAGTTTGGATAGCCTTTATGAGATGCAAGGTCCTGAATCCTGGCCCATGCAAGTCACCTTGGAGCATGCCTGGAGAGAATGAGACCAGATTTTCATGTAATAAGAATGTCTTATCATTCTTTTGATATGGGTGGTTTTGTTTTGGTCTTTTTTTTTTGTTTTGTTTTGGTTTTTTTCACTTGAGAAATTAATTTAAATATTTTGCAATACTACTTAGAGTTGCATACAAAAAAAGGAATTATCAACTTTGTGTGAATTTGTTGTATTGATTCTTTCTATGAGTAGTACTTGTGAAGTACTGCCTCTTGAAGAGCGTCACAACTAAAATAGTGACTCAGAATGCTTTAAAGAACAAGTGACTGTTTGAATGCTTATATTATAGTCAATAGTTTGTGGTCTATTGCAAATGTCACTTCTTTACTGCAGAGGCTTGATTAGGTTCATTTTATTTCAACTACTGCAATTTTACTCATTATTCCATACCAAAACTGAATGACTTTGCTGCATATATGCCTGAAAGATCAGTGAATATATATTTTTAATATAAGAAAACTTGAGATACTCATATTTGTTCTTAAGTCTTTAATTTTTGGAAACTTCTAATGATAAGATGACAAAGCAGGAAAGGATCCACACAGTTTTACAATCAATAAATGGTAAGGAGAGTAAAATCTACCTTGAAATATTGTTCTCAGGAAGTTGTACCTGTCCTTTAATCTAAGTAAAAGAGAATAACCCTATAATATAACTATGTAATTTCTAAAATGACATTTTTTTCATCTGCCACTTTGACATGTCACTGCTATATTTCTTCCTTTACCCTTTAGATGCCCTTAGCTTAATTTAACCTTGAAAGTAGTATTGGCATAGCAGCTGTTTTAAAGAAAACATCAAAGTTTCTAGTCTTTCTACCATTTAAAGGTTAATTATGCACACTGCCATTTTCTGCAAGCAGACAGTCTTTATACAGTCTTCCTGTGTAAAGCTAAAAAGTGCTGTAGGAAGGGTATACACATTTTAAATAAAACTTGTGAAGTCCCCCTTTTCCATTCAAGCAGCCTGAACTGTCAGTTTAGCTAACCTTTGTTTGCCTGTCACTGTGTTCCCATGATTAAATGTGAAGATTATAATCATTAACCACGCCGAGGGTTCACTGTGGGTGGAATTTTGATGGGTGTATGACATTCTGTTTGTACTGTGAAGTCAAAATCAGACTTCATCTCTTCCAGCTCAACACCCGGAGGTCTCTAGGTTAGCTACTGAGGCCTGGATGCATTTGTGTCACCTGACTTTAATATTAAATACTGCATCCATGGCAGATTGGAGGGTATTTCTCTATGCTCTTTAATCTCTGTCTTTCCTTTTAACTGGAATAATCTACTGGACACAAATGAACTTGATTTGACCTAGAGATGAACTGAAAAAAAAAAAGAAAAAAAAGAAAAAAGAAAAAAAAAACCAAAACCGCACAGACAGAAATAGAGACAAAGAAGATTTTTTATCTTAATTTCCTTTTTTTTTCAATGTACAGAAAACTAGAATTTGTATAGCTCAGGGTGTTGTTTTGCTTTGGCTTGGGCTTGGGTTTTTTTGGTTTGTTTTATTTTGGTTTTCTGGGGTTTTTTTTTGTCTGGTTATTCGCCTGCTTGTTTTCCTGAAGGTTAATAGACATATTAAATTTTAATTTCCCTTCTGAAAACATTTCTTGCACTCTTTCTCTTCAAAGGCACAGGAAAGTAACAAGGTTTTGAATGTTGTGTTTGCATGAAAGCTAGCTGTTCAAGACATAAATCTGTTCCTGAATACTATATTGTGATTTTAATTACAATAACACTTCAATAATGTTCACTTATCTTCAAAGATGTAAGGCAGTCCTAATATTTGAACTAACATCATATTGAAAGAACGGTAGAGGTCTCTTCTACATATTGACTGAAGAACAGAAGCTAAATTAATTGCTTGATTCATGTACCTGTTTATTGGTGTGACACCAATTTGGTAAGGCAACAACATATATTATGTTCACCTTTAAGTATTTTATTTATGATGTTTAGTTAGCTAGCTGAGCTTTCACATATCATCATTAAAATTTAACTGCTTGATCAACAAAATCTCTTAAGCTTTATGAGATCCTCTAATTTAATTAAGTGACGTTAACTGAAAAAATATACATATAAAAAAGAAAAAAAAGAGGAAAGTTATTTATTGAGCAATTCCTTGATTTTCTTTTTAATTCACATCATCTTTTTCTAATTTCTTGTTGGGTTTCGTTATCAGATAAATACATTTTTGAATAACACTGAGGTATGCACCTAGATCCCAAAGATCTTCATATGTACACAGCAATCCCAGTTTTGTAAATTTTAATGTGAAAATACTAAAATGGATATAATTTGGAAGTAAATTTTGGCAGGTATCACAGATATAGCTCTAATGACAGGAGGTTTTTTCTCTCTTTAACAAGAGATCTTTAGGGAGCTAAAGGGTTTGTTCGTCAGCACTTGAACCTCTAATGAACTACGATCTTACCTTTAGCAATATAAACTCTTCTTATCACCCTTAAACTCATGGACTCAGTCAGAAGGGGGATGTACAGAAATAACTTCAAGGATTGTTTGCTACTGATTTGCAACAAATTTAAGTAAATTAGTTGTATTTCATAATATTACTCTGCTATGTGCGTGAAAGAAGAGAGTAACTTCTGAAAGTCTGAAAAACAAATTCCAATGTGTGGGGCTTTTTGTGCATTTCTTTTTTTTTTTTTTTTCTTTTTTTTTTTTTCTTCCTTTCTTGAGATGAAATGTTTCTTTCTGAATGGATTCAGACATCTATACTTCCTTCCATGTTTTCTCACACTTGCGTTGTCTGCAATGGTCAAGTCACTACCCTTACCCAGCTCAAATAAATTTTTAAATACACTTCTATCTACATTTTTCAAATAAAACTACCCGCTATGTAATGAAGCACATAATTTCCCACAACATTCTAGCCTTTCGAGGGATGCATCAGAATATTCTCTGTTTACAGTCAAATCAGTATAGAGGACATGTGTAGCACCATATAAAATGAAAAGATGCAGTTGCACAAACAGTACAGATAACCAAAGAACTTAAATGGGACAGAGTACCTTTTTACATGTATAAGTTATGTACCTTACTTCTACCCAATATGGAATATGACTTTAAGATGTAAATGCATACGAAATTTTGTTACCCAAAAAACCCCCAAAAAACCAATCTGTCCCACATTATAGCAAGGAAATGTGCATAATACAGTGAATAATCTAAATTTCCTCTGAAGACTTCACCATGACTATTAAATATTTTTATAAGGATGTATTACAGTAAATCTGTGCATTTGTGTGTATCTTCAAGCAGAGTGCTTCTAATGGAAATGTCACCTAAAGGAAAAATAGAGGAAACCTGGTCAACATTTTCCATTCAATTAAATACAATGTTTTAGCTATTTCTTCCATTAATTGGGCATAATTTGAAATATAGTGATTTCTAATAGATACAATGGTTGTAAAATGTTGACAGTTGGAGAATATCTCGGCATAAAAAAGATTAAGGTAACAGTTTGGAGGCTGTTAAGCTATTAATGATAATGAGTATAAGAAATGTGTAACTAGAAGAGGTGGAATACCATTTAGCTGTCGTTACAATGGATTTCCATACAGCAATTGAAGGTAAAAAGGTTGCACTGAATTTGACTGCATTAATTTACTGTCAGGGATAAATACAAATTAATTATTGAAAAGTTTCATATAAATAATTGCTGTTTAAATTAAAAACATGCACACATGAGAACCAGGATATAAACCTCTTTAACATATCAGAACACTGTTTTAAGCTAGCAGTGCCTGAGTATGCTCTTTTCCTTTTTCCCTCCCCCATGCCCTTCTTCTCCCTGAGGTCTTCTCAATGCACTCATGCTGAAATAAACTAAAAACGACACTGTGAACTACTTTTCACTATACTACTTGGAGCCTGATCCTGCTTCAATAAAATCCATTTAAAAACCCTTACTGATCTCAACTTAACTAACATTAGATTACAAACTGTGAAAGGAATTCGAGGAGTCCTGTGTGCCTCCAGACTGCTGAAGGACCAGATAATTGGTCAACAACATGAATCCATGTATCTGTGTGACCTATCCCTTTTGTTTATTATGAAGTCTAGTACTTATTTTGACTTCTTGATCACCTGCATTGTTACAGCATAATGAAACTGCTGCACAATACCACACCACATATAATTCTCCGGGCAGAAAATAATCTATCCAATTACCTGTCAGTTGCACGTGCATGCACTGAAACTGTAAAAGCTGCAAGTGCAGCTGGTGGCCACTATGTTTTGTGGACTGAAGGAGATACTTAAAAGAACAGATCTATCAAATAAAGTAAATTAAAACATTACAGAATAGCGTTTTTCAAAATAATATAACTTTTGTACATTTGATGCCTGACCATGTGATGAAAGTCTGTTTAGACTCTTACTAAACCTCGGTATAAGAGTTATGCACACAGTCTACTCTTACTCTGTCACAGAAAGAGCTAAGATTAAAAATTATTCCAAACAAGTGTAATTCAATGTTTCTACTCAGAACAAGGGTCCATAATGCAAAAATTGGTCAAACTGATTTAGCGGAGCAAAGCATATATTGAATGTGTGAGAGCTGGATGTGTAGGTTCACAATAGAACATTCTAAAATATGGTAATATTGAGGAAATGTGAACGTTTGTATGATAAATCTGTTGTCCATACTATTTATGTGGTGTTTTCCTTATGGGGATGTTCTTTGGCTTTTCTCTTGTCTTTATAGACAATTAATTTATTTACATGCAAAATTTGCTACACGTTAAACTCTATTAGAGTGAGAAGAGTAGAGTTTTTTCACTTGATGAGAAGCTTTGAATGAATTGGCCTCAGTCCAGCTTTCAGTAATATGTAATTTTCATGCTACCAGCAGGACATCACTGCCAAGCCAAGAATCACTTGTTTGAATTGGTAAAGTAGCCATCACAGAGTAGGACAAGAGAAAATGTGAAGAAAGACCAGGAAAGTTTGCAAAGGTTATAGTGCAGTGTAATACTGTTGAGACAGAAGAAACAAAAGGAAAGAGAAACAAACAAACCAACCTCCAAACCCCAGCATTCCACAACTGCATCATTTAATTCATATTTATTGAGTAGATGAACCTTAGTTATTGAGTTTTCTGTTGTGCAAGTGTTTTTCCATGCTTTATGACGTTTCAATTTTTTTATGAAAAAGCAAGCCTTGCTTTGTTCCAGGTAAACAATTTTGAGTATGTTTTCATAGTCACAGTATTTCAGACTGCCAAATATTTATGACCCTTCTGAATTTGAACTGTCCAGGACTCATCAGTAGAAATGGTACCAAGATGCCAACATGCATCTGGAACCCTCAGCACAGAAAGGACATGGAAGTGTTGGAGTGGGTCCAGAGGAGGGCCACAAAGATGATCAGAAGGCTGGAGCAGCTCTCCTATGAGGACAGGCTATGAGAGTTGAGGTTCTTCAGCCTGAAGAAGAGAAGGCTTAGAGGAGACCTGATAGTAGCCTTCCAGTATCTGAAGGGGGCCTACAGGAAGGCTGGGGAGGGATTATTTATAAGGTCTTGCAANGTCCCCTCCAACCTTACCATTCTATGATTCTATGATTCTATGCAGGTGTCCACTTCACATGATGCCATTATGCTATGAGGACTGTCACTGATGGCACAAGATGTAGTATGCATTAAACCTCTGTTTACCCCGCTTTGGAGCATCTCTCATCTTCCCTGCCTTGACTGCTATGAAGACAGAATCTTCCATTGGGTAGGTGAGTTGGAAAAAGGGAAAACAGTACTTGAGCAGTGGGGCAAGATTTGGAACCACTAACTCTGTACTGGCCCCAATTATATTTTCTATTATTTTGCATTTTATAGCAATTTCAAGAAATTTACAACTTTCACTTTTCTCTTTTGTTATTTTAGACCATCTTAGGATAATTTACTCAGATTTTCAAGCAATTTTTAGAGTTGAGGTCAATATCCTTTGAAGGGATTAGGGGAAATGAGATTATAAACATAAATATCACACAAAAACACACAAATGTTTGGACTGGAAAAGACCTTCAGGATCACCAAGTCAAACTGATTATCCCACCTTACAAGGTTCACCCTTAAACCGTATCCCCAGGTACCACATCCAAACGACTTTTAAACATGTCCAGGATTGGTGACTCAACTAGCTCCCTGGGCAGCTCATTCCAATGCCTGACCACTCTTTCTGGGGAAAAAAAATAATTCCCTAATGTCCCATCTAAACCTACTCAGTCACAGCTTGACGCCCTTCTCCCTTGTCCTGTCACTAATTACCTGTGAGAAGAGATTAGCACTAGCCTCTCCACAATGTCCTTTCAGGTAGTTGTACATAGTGATGAGTTCTCCCCTCAGCCTCCTCTTTTTCAAACTAATCATCCCCAGCTCCCTCAGTTGCTCTTCATAAGATTTACTCTCCAGGCCTTTCACCAGCTTTATTGCCCTCCTCTGCACTCACACGAGCACCTCCACATCTCTCTTGTGTTGAGGTGCCCAAAACCGAACACAATACTCGAGGCGTAGCCTCACCAGAGCTGAGTACAAGAGGACAATCACTTCCCTACTCCTGCTCCTGCTGGACACAACATTTCTAATACAAGCTAGGATGCCATTGGCTTTATTGGCCACCTGGGCACACTGCTTGCTCTTTTTCAGCTGCTTGTCAATTAGAGGCCCCAGATCCCTTTCCACTAGACAGCTTTCCAGCCACATTTCCCCAGGCCCATATAGTTGATTGGGGTTGTTGTGACCTAAATGTAGGAGCTGTCATTTGGCCTTGTTGAAGTTCATCCCATTAACATCAGCCCATTGATCCAATCTATCCAAGTACCTCTGTAAAGCCTCCCTACCTTCATGATGATCAACACTGCCACCTCATTTGGTGTCATCTGCAAACTTACTAATGACACACTCTATATCTTCATCAAGGTCATCAGTAAAGATGTTAAACAGATGTGGTCCCAACACTGAGACCTGAGGAACACCATTAGTGACCAACCATCAGTTGGATTTAACTCCATTGACCACCACTCTTTGTTCCCTTTAGTTCAGCCAGTGCTTTATCCAGCATAGCTGTGCTTGTCCAAGCCATGAGCAGACAGTTTGTCCATGAGAATTCTGTGTAGAATAGTGTAAGGCTTTTTGAAAGTCCAGATAGACAATATCCACTGCCTTTCCCTCATCCAATAGTCAGATCATGTTGTCATAGAAGGAGACCAGATTCGTCAGGCAGGATGTCATAGGAGATCAGATTCATCAGTTTCATAGATCCTCCTTTCTTTCTTTCTTGTAGATGTCACAGTTGCTACACTCCAGTCCATTGGCACCTCCCCAGCTAGCCAGGACTTCAGGTAAATAACGGAGAGCAGCTTGCCAAGCACATCTGCCAACTCCTTCAGCACCCTTGGGCGTAGCCCATCCAGCCCCATAGAATTGTGTGCATATAAGTGGCATTGCAGATCACTGATCACTTCCTCAGTTATTGTGATGACCTCATTCTGATTCCCCTCCCTGATTTCTAGTTCCTGAGGCTGGGTGTCCAGGGAACTGTTGGTTTCAGTGCTAAAGACTGATGCAAAGTAGGCATTGAGCATCTCAGCCTTCTCCTCATCCTTAGTCACTATATTTCTTTCTACATCCAATAAAGGGTGGAGATTTTTCCCTGGTCCTCCTTTTGTTGTTAATGAATTAATAGAAACATTTCTTATTATCCTTAACAGTTGTAGCTAGGTTGAGTTCTAGCTGTGCTTTGACTCTCCTAATTTTCACCCTGCATAGCTTCATTACATCTTTACAGTCCTCAAGAGAGGTCTATCCCCTCTCCCAAAGGCCATAGACCCTCCTTTTGTTCTTGAGGTTCAGCCAAAGGTCCCTATTCAGCCAGGCCAGATGCCTTCACCGCTGACTTGTTTTTCGGCACACAGGCACGACCTGCTTCTGTGTCTTTAAAATTTCTCTCGTGGAGTTTGTCCAGCCTTCCTGGACTCCTAAATCCTTCAGGGTGGCCTCCCAAGAGACTCTGTCAATCAGTATCCTGAACAGGCCAAGGTTTGCCCTCTAGAGGTTCATTATATGGCAGTTTTACTACCACCTCCCCTTGTTTCCCCAAGGATAGAGAACTCAATCAACTCATGGTTGCTGGGCCCTTGACACTCTCCAACCTTTACTTCCCCCAAAAGTTCTTCCCTTTCACAAGAAGCAAGTGCAGAAAGGCATATTCCCTGGTTTGCACCCTCACCAGTTGTGTCAAGCAGTTATCCTCCAGGAACCTCCAGGACGGTTCTCTCCCTACTGTGTTGTATTTCCAGCAGACATCCAGGAAGTTGAAATCTCCCAAAAGAACAAGAAGAAGTGATTGTGAAACCTCACTTAACTGCTGGTTGGCCACTCCACCACCTCTTCTTCCTTGTCTATCTCTTCTGAAAAGTTGGTACCCATTGATTGCAGCACTCCGACTGTGGGAGTCATCCCACCAGGTTTCTGTGATGGCTGCTCTAGTTTCCCTATACCACAATGGCCTCCAGCTCTTTGTGTTCATTGCCCATATTACATGCATTGGTGTAGAAACATTTCAGGGAGAGAGTTGAGTACATAGTTTTCAACCTTGAGGGGATTAGACCTTCTAGTTTTCTAAGATACCAACCCACTGATCCACAAGTGTTGGGATATTAAACCTAGGGTTCTTGGTGGCAAGGTCAGCTACATCCCCATACCTCTTTAGTTTAAAGCCTTGTCAACGAGCCCAGCCAACTCATGTGCAAGGATTCTTTTCGCTGTATGGGACAGATGAACTCCATCTGTCACCAGAAGATTTGGTGCCAAGAAAACTCCTACATTTTGGTTCTTGGAAGAGTTCTGAGGTGATTCGGTGCCTGCAGCACTGGAATGCTGTGCACTCATTTCATAGACTGAGCAGTCCTGGGCACCTTATCTGAAATAAATGTTAGTAAGAATAAGAGGGTTTCAGATAAAATGCATTTTACTGAAAGTAATAAAAAGTGATCATATAGCAAATGACTGGAATTTATAAGGTGAATAGAAGCACAGAAGATAGGATATGTTTCATATCCTAATAAAAAAGTCTTGTGTATTTCCAACCTGCTGCAAGACTAGGTTACTGGTCAACATTAAAAATCCATGTACCTGCATGACATTTCCTCTTAGGAAAGTTAGGAAAATATAGTTCCTTGCTAATTTTCACAGCCCAAGAGTAACATAGAAGAGTAGCCAGCAGATTCCTAAGAAATAGATGAAGGAATGCATCATCAAGTGCCATCTAGACTATTAACTTAAAAGACTCACAGAAAGCTTGAATGTTCCCTGGCTCTTCAGAGCGTGTGGAGAAAGTATCATGAAGTCTTGGAATTCAGTATTTCCGGAGCTCTTTTCCTTTGTTTAGGCTAGTAGATGCTGCTAGTTAATGATCTTAATTAGCTAATGGTTTTACTTCTTTATAATGTAGTCAGATGTGATTAGATATATGGTTACAGTGCTTATAAAATACAATTTGTCTTCGAGAATAGCAACAGAGAAAAATACGATCCTCTTTCTTTAAAAACTTAGCCACCAAATCTCTCCTTGAACAGACCTATAAAAGAAAATCTGCTAGGAGTCAGTTACAAATAGTAAATAGATTTTTTAAAGTGGTTCCAAAAGAAAAGGGAAAACAGAAATGTGTGTTGCTTGAGAGTGAAGTGAAAACTCAAGTAGGGGACACTACCCTGAAACAATGGAATCATCAGCACTGTTTTATACAACAGTCTAATTCAATGTGTCAGGCCATAATCAGCTCCGTTTCACAGCGCTTTGCTCCATAAAAGCAGATTTGTTTAACCACAGCCTCTATTTCAGCATGACTGAGAATGAAGAATAACCAATGAAGCCAGGCATATCTCACGGGTTATATTATGGGTATAGAGTGAATCCATCATTTGCTGAAGAGGCAGAGAAAAAGTGACAGGCTCATTCATGCCTTAGAGTCATTTTTAGGCCTATTGAAAATTTTAATCTGTGCACTTTGGATGAACTTCCTCACTTCTTAATTTAGTACATGTAGTCATGTGGTAAAGTCTGTCTGCCTCGAATAGAGCAGACTTGCTTCTCCAGGACATCAGCCCCTCCAAGCAGTTTTCTCCTATAGATTCAGCCTGGATGCCTTGAACTTTACTTAGACACATAAACCCTGATTACAGGAGGACTTCAGAGTTAATTAAATGTTGAAATCCCATATACCCTTGGGCTAACCCAACACTATTCCAGCAATAATTTTTATTTAACATTGAAATTAGCATACATTTAAAAAGACATTTTCTTTAAAAAATCCCATATCTACTTAGCAGTATAGTTCTCTTCCCTCTCCATGAAAGCTGTTTTATAATAAACAAAACAAAACAAAAAATTAACAAAAAAACAGGAAGCAAACAAACAAGACAATTAAAAAAAAATTTAGCAAATCAGCAAATTCAAGGACATTGTTATTGAGAATGTATATGCATCTGTCAAATAAATAAAATTGTTATTAAATATGGTGGCAGCTGAGATAAACGAGGTAAAAGCATTGGCTCATTTGTACCAGAAGATTTCGTATTTGACTCTCAGTGCCAAGGATTGTGCTGCACTGTGCATTTAGTGTGCGTGACAGATGTGTTGGAAACACGAAGTAGCGAGGCACTGTGTGTATAAATGCTTGACCTAGACTCGACAGTCTGTATTAATAATAGCAAGTTTGGAAACTGGCAGCACATGCAGCACTCACACCCCCCCCCCCCACCCCCCCCCCCCATTAGATTTCACTCTCTGCAAAAAGGCATAAAAAGGTGTGTGAAGTTAATTATTTCCTCCGCAAAAGTGTATTTTGAGTGAAGAAGCATTCTTATGAAATAGATTTGTTTTCAACACATTCTCACATAAAGACACAGAGTAAATGCAATGTCTTACATTCATTTTATTGACACTTCTGGGCCACAATATTTTCAAGACGGCTGTGTGTCAGCAAAACATGCAATATGATGGGTCACAAATTTATGATGAACCTTGAGAAAGAGCAAATCAATTTGATGCTGAAATTCAATTGAAATTCAGGAAGAAACAAATGCAATTTCATTTTACAGCTGATAGAACCTTGAAAAATGTGTGTGGCTTTGTTTTGCTTTGTGTTTTTGTTCCTAAGGTTGAAGTGAATGGCTTCCTAAGTGTTGGGTTTGCCTCACATCATCTTCTGTTTGTTTCTCTGTAAAGTCTAGACTTTTAAATTGAAGATTAATAAGGCAAAGGGACAACTAAAGAGATCTCAGGGCTATATGTATGGACAGTGACAATAATCAGCCTTGTTTCCTTCAAACTTCAGATTCAAATGTAGAACAATGCCATTTCATCATACCGTAATTCAGATGAGTGTTAGGTGGAATATGATTTGAATAATATCAAAATTATAATCTCCATATATTTTCTATGATACATTTTTCTGTGGTATAGATAGACTGTATTTTCTCATGTTCCATGTGATTTGACATGCTGTATGTTAAGAACTGAGGATTCATTTCTGTAACTTGCATAAACAGTCTCAACAAGGGACTGCAGGAAACCTATAGAAAAAAAGCAATCAGAATTGCTACAGTGAGCTTGTTAATTTCAGAATTGTCTGCATCACACCTCAGCATAAAGTATTGCCAACAAAACCATACAATATCAGTTATATTTCTTAATAATTTTATCTGGTATAATTCCTTATTAAAAACATTAACTTCTGAGAATGGATATTAAGCTATATTAATATGCCCACTTTGGAAACCACATATTTGTACATACATAGTAGTTACCAGTAGGAAAACTTTGACTGGAGAGTTCTTCCCACCCCAGGTGTGCACTGCGACCACCAGTCCCACCAGACCTCCAGATGAGAAATAACTCTCAAGTCTGACTCTCTGAAATTGTTGTCTAAACTCTGCTAGTTTGACATGTTTCAATTGTGAATGTGTGTTATCTCCAACAGAGCATTTTCTGAGCCTGACTTCTTGTCCTTGCATCTTCTTTGGTTTGGATTTGTACTTATCCGTGAACAGCTGTATATAATGTAGAATAAAATAAGTAAAAGAAACCAAAACCAGTTAATGTGTTTTACCTATTTTTACACCATGTTAACAATTATGGCTTTTATGAACTGCATTTTAAATATATTATTCTGAAAATGGGAAATTTTATCAATTAGGTTATCAGTTAATACTGTTGTCTATATTTTTTGTTTAGAAAGATTATAATCATAACATTTTATGTTTTCTAATATATTATATATATATTTTCTATTGTAGATCTTTATAATTTTAAAATACTACTCAGTAATATTTTTTTCTGCTTCTGTAGCAATCACCAGGAAGAACAATTTTTATGGCCTTGATGAGTTTCACAGTTCGACAGTATTTTTTAGTATCTTTCAATGAATTAGAATAATTTTGTTTACTCAGTTATCCATCACTCATATTTATGTCATTTGATTATACTACTTGTCCATTTTTAATATACTTATCTCCCTGTTTATTGAAAAAGAAGTTTTAATTTTAAGCAGGAGTGCATTACTCAGGATTTCTAATACTTATGTATCTGGAGATGAAAGGAGGGTTTCATTGGTGAATCTCTTTTTCAGAACAGATTACAGTACTTGTACTCTGTTGCACTAGGATTCAAATAGAAACAGTTATTCAAATAACTGAAGCCCTCAGATATAATTTTCCTGCTCATCTGTTTATAAATTCATCTACTAAAATAAATATCTGATACTGTTTCCCGATAAACTTACTCATTTGTTGAGCAATCAAATGGTTCTTCAAAATTTCAGTGAATTATATTTCTCTAAATGTTATACAGATCTTCAAAAATTAGTTGCATATTGACAATTTTCACCTTTTAACTTTTAAACTTGTAGTCCTGTGTGGTTTCTCTGACAGAAACTAAAGTACAGGCAAACCTTACACTTTCTGAAAACAAATAACAGAACAAATTTAGTTGAAATTGAAGTTACTAGTATGTGTACGTTCTTCTTGGAACAGGGCAAAGGAAATCAGTGGTCAGCAAAGCCACATGCAGCTTTTACCCAGAAGGCAAACATTTAGCACTTTAATCAGTTTCCTTTTAGCTGCCTCTCTGTCGGCACCACTCAGCGCAGCCTTCGATCTGATGAGAGGGCATTGGTGTCATGACGGAGAATGTGAGCTAATGAAAGTGTAAAGCTTTGGTTCAGCAGAGTAGAAAATTCCCATCTAGTGAAGAGAAACTGCAATCTGATATGATTGAGATTTTAGCAGGCGTTGTTATTATGGGCTTAGGGGTACAGGATAGTTAAATTTGTGATCCTTTAAACATTAACTTTTTTAATTTATGTAATTTTTTTTTTAAGGTTTTTATCCCGATCATGTTCTAGACAACATGGTAATTTTATTATAAATGACAGGTCATTAAGTTACTAGTTTTAATTAACGACGGTACGGAAGTGAGACAAATCTCGATCCAAAGCGAGAAAAGATCAGAAACAGAATCAGAATGCTTGCTAGATAAATATAAGATTCAAATCCATATATGAAGTTTGTAATAAAGATTTTATCACTGCAGTAAGCACTCCTGAAGAGTAAATTCAGCACACATCAAATTTGGATTCTCGTTTATGAATACTTGCTTCGTATTAGCTTATATTCACTCCCAAACCTAATGTCCCACCTGACTTAATCATAAGATATTTCTCAGATCAATTTGGTTATGTAACTATTTACTGCTAAGCTCCCTAATATTTCTGTGGAATTTTAGAAAATCAGAAAAAATCAGTTGTCCTTATAGGCTGGACCGGAAGAAGAAATAACAGATTTATAGCTTACTGTCTTATTGAAACTCATAGATTTTTACTAAAATGCTTGATTTTGTCAACACTGTAGGAGGAATTAATGGGTTCTAATTTAGTCCTATAAAACTGGGGTCCTGAAAAGTCAAAGCACTTATTCAAAGCTGTTTATTTAGGCAGAGGTGTTTCATTCCTTTACCTCTACAGTAAGTAATTTAGGTTTAGAAAAGTGTTTATCTCCTTTGTTGTTATGATTCTCCTTGTGATCCCACAGTGATGGGGAAAGGGGGAAGAGTGAGTGAACAGCTGTGTGGGACTTAGTTAATGTCTGGAGTCAGACCATGACAGACTACTGTGACGGAAACCCAAGGTGCCAATTTTCACTAATGCCAAACTTATGCTAAAGTTCAATCCAATTAAATGAACATCTCTCCTTCTTCAAGAAATGTACTGACTGCTTGTTTTCACTACTTTGGCATTTTGCTGCCAGCCTGGAGCACAGTTTATTTTGAACACTCTGGAGAAGATGGAGATATCTCTAGTGTGCAAACACCAAGAAGTAAGAAAGAATCCTGATATGCATTGGCCAGAGAAAAAGTCATTAGGACTGAAGGAGCTGGCATTTAAAGTACCTTCAATTAAAAATCAATAAATAACTATTAAAAAATAAAATCTTGTCTTGGATGCCATAAAATATACAAATTAAATATATTAATGAACATAGATAATATTCAGAACTTTCTATTTTGATAATAAAGGGAACTCTTAGGATAAATTATTCCCTTGAGATGACTGCCATTGCATGCAACATCACATAGGAAATATGGAATTTTAAAGAACATTGATATTGTTGGCTAGCTTGCTGCTAGTTCTAGTTCTGTGTGGACTTTTGACTGTCACGCTCATTTCACCAAGGAGGTATTTAGTGGTCTTAGATCTGCCACAAAACATTTTATAATGATATTTTCGCTTTCAAGATATAAGATCTCTTCTGAAGATCTACTTTGCATCGGTATTTCTCACACATTTGTAGCAAAGCTTCTTCTCTTAAGAAATTATTCACTATAGGCTCTAAGCAATACTACTTTGTTTCGGTTTTGTGTAACTGTTCTATAGTTCTATAGCTTTTATCATAGAAATAAATTGATGTCAATTAGACTTATAGTTTCTGTTTGATTTTAAATTTTGCATTTAATTAATAACTCTGAAATATTGTACTACAAATTGCATCAAGATGCATGTTTTAGTAACTCACTGGACCTAAAGTATGAAGACATATTATATATATATATATACTCAAAATACTATGAACACGCTGGGATTTTTTTCCTCTTTTTTTCCCTTACGAAGCCAATATTCAGATATTCAGAAATCAAAAATTACATCGTCAACTCCCTCACCAACTGTGAATTGTGACTGCTGTACTTCTTGATAATGATTCCAAGAATAAAAAATATAGCTGAGAATCATTTTGAAGGAAAGGGTTTTTAATATTCAAGATTACTTAGAAAAAATAGTTTTGCATTTCTAACAAGTGTTGAGATAGAAAGATACAATGAATTAGACATTTTGTAAGATCTCAAGAAATTTCTTAATTTTTTAAAAATATTCAATCTGTCTGGTAACATGACTGTGGCAAAAGATCCAATTAATCGTTTCAGTACAATTCTCCTCTTTGAAATTTAAAAAGTCTAAATCATTAATTTAAAAAAGTCAGTTTCAAATAATGATAAAACTCCTGGGTTATTTTGTGTCCTGGGATTCAAAGAATAATATATGCAGCATTACAGAGTCAACAAAGTGGCACCCGGTAACACTGATGGGAATGTTTTTTGACAGGTGATAGTGTGTTTGAATTTTTTCACAGTGTTTCCACAAATGTGCAAAATAACTAAGCAGACAAACAAATAGTATTTTATTTATACTACCTTTTGTATTCCTGTTCATCATTCACAACACCATGTTCTACCCATTCACAGCTAATATAAGGGACAGAGGGTCACTGCCAGGTCTATCTTCTGAAAAAAATGATCTATATTTTCTATCTTTTGTTATGCTGTTGGTGGATGCTTGACCTATTCCATCTTTCTATTTGCTGATAAAGCATCTATCTGTTTTTTTTTTATTGTTTGTTTATTTTAAACATATTTTTAAAAAAAAGNNNTTTATTTTAAACATATTTTTAAATAAAAAAAAAAAGGGAGTGGGGGGAACAACAGGAAAAATAAAAGGGTAGGTAAAGTTCACTTCATGCCAGCGGCAAACTAATCATCCATTTTCTTATCCCTTTAATAAGGTCAGCACACTTTCGTTGGTGGACAGTCTGGACACAGACATTAGCAATTTACATAATTTTCATACAGTACTTCAGTTCCAAAATAATTGAAAAATATAATTAAAATTACTATGAAACAGTAGTGGTCAGCACAGACTCAAGCTCTAAAGATTTAGAAAGGAATTTGTCTAAAACTAGCCACAGAGAGCAGAGTAAATACTGTTTGATGCAGATCCATAAAAGTTTCTCTGAAAAACTGAAATCAGAAGATTGTGAGGTGGATTAGTTATCTCTCTGAATGGTATCCACATGGGCTAACCTCATTCATCAGTGTAGTCTGATTATGCACAGTGCTCCCTTGCACTGAACATTTGAGTTACTTCCTTCCAACTCTGGGTCAGAAAAGATGTTGTCATTAAGAGGAAGTTGCTGATAGAGAGAAATCACTGCTTTGTCTTCCACTTCTGTGCTTTGAATGAATTGGTTAGGAGTGATGTGTTCTAATGTATTTTCGCAATGTGGAATACATTTCTGTAACTACATGCATAAACGTTAGTTGGAGTTACAATAATACATTAATTTGCAAATAATGAATTACTTTGCAAATGTGTGTTAGATATGCAGACGACAAATACTTATCATTTACTATCAGAAGGGATAATAGTAAGGATGTGAGTACTGACACTTGACCTTGTACCGTGAATCGTGTCTGTTATACATCTGTGTTTATGAAGCAACTCGTTTAAAATCTACAGTGCTTACATCCAGTACTAGAGTGTTTCGTTATTGCTAAGTTGGGTTGGTAAATAGTAATTAATTGTGCTTTCCTCCAGTCATGCAAAATAAAATCATAGGAAAAAAAAAAAAAGACAAATTATTTACTTCTATACATTATTTACAATTATTTTTACATTTGTCACACGAAGTACACTTACCCAAGAAAGCCCAGTTTCCTTTTTAAAATAAAGCGATTATTAACAAGGTCTCAATTTGAGACTCTTAATTCACTGTGATTTTTACTTATAAAGCTGCTTTCATGGGTATAATTATCAAAATGTGTGTATATGTACTGTTCCTTCCCTTCCTATGCTGAATAATGCTTTACCTGATAAATCTGCTGCACTGGTGCTTCATGAAAGTAAATGGTATTCAGAGTGTAGCTGTAAAAACTCAGTTAAAGTCTGAAGAATGTCGTGTGGTACAGTGATACATTTTACAATCAATAGGCATTTAAACTGACAGCTTCTTTTGTGGTGTGAAATTCTGTTTTACCCAGACCAAAGTCCAAAGACTATTGATTCATACCAATTATGTACAAGCTCTGGTGTTAATTTTCTCCTTGATGTCTGTGGTTAACAAATGCTTTTAAAGTACATTAAAGATGAAAATTGTACTTCTCTTTAAAGTATATTCAGAAAGTATTCTGGACTCTTATTTTGTCAATTGCCTTTGTAGATGTTACTGAATACTGTGACCTACTCATAAACTCAGCAGATAAAAATTTCGACATTTAAAAGCAAGTGCAGAGAATTGCCTTAGATAGTGTAAAGTCTGCACCTGATACCCCTGAATTCTAAGTCACAAGTATTTTGGGGGGAAATGTTGTATAATTTCTAAAAGTTATTTAATCCACAGGATGATTTAGTCCAATATAAACATTTCTTTAATATCTGAATATTCCCAATTTTTTATCTCAGACTTCAGAGGATGAACCATAATTACTGTGTTCTTCCAAATGCAATGTAACATGCTATGTACTCTGCATACTGCTGTACCTCACAATTAAAGCTTTGACATTTGCCAGATTCTGTGTTCATTCTTATACAGTAAAAGATAATCTATTGTAAAAACTTATGCATTGATTTGATTTCATTTTTCCCTTATATTTTTTTCCTATGTAGCTTGCAGACAATTCCAGATGCAGAGTTGTATACTGTAACAGAACTGAAATTAAAACACTAGGATATTCCTCTACTTGTCTCAAAATGGGGAAAATAATTTCCCCCCAAAACAAAAAGCAAAACAAAACGAATCAAACTACCTCCCAAACAACCCAAACAAACAAACAAAACCCTGCCAAAAAAAGATAATGTAGAATATTATCCTCAGTCTATAATCTACATGGTTCTTAAAAATTGCCTGATGGGACTAGAGAAACTAAATAATTCTCATTAAAAAAAAACCCGCAAACCCCAATTCTAAACCACTGTATTTAAAAGCGTGGAATTCTTTCAAATATTACTTTAGATAATTTCTTACAGCTCTTTATTCAACAGAACACCTAATGATAGTTGTTAGTACTCTGCTGAACAGGAGTAAACTGAAATGCATGTGTAATGAATCAGAGCCATTAAGAAAAAGTTCGTTCTTACTGGCTCAAAATCTTTATGTGCCACTGCTGGGTTTTGATATGAAATGTAGGTTTCTCTTGGTGTCATCAGTGAAATTACAGTAATAAACTTACCATGGCACTCTCCTGCCTAAAAGAGCAGGACAGTTTGGTAGTTAAAAGATGAATAGGTCTTATTTTTATGCAGACAAATATAATTCATAATATTTAGGCAAACTTTGTGAACTAGGGTTTGAGAAATGACATAAAGGTTCTACCTACAATTTTATTTTCAATTTTGTTTTTCAAAAAACACCACCCACAATTAATCCATCTAATAACTGTGGGAATAAGTATCAACATGATCAAAATCAGTCAGTTGCCACTGAATGTTCTGAGGTCTCGTAAAAATGACAAATAATTACTTTACTGAATACAGACACTGATTGATTGAAGGCATTTTTTTTTGAGGTTGTACTGAGCTATCACAGTGTCAGAGTACAAAGATACTATATTTTAACATTTTATTTAATTTTTTTTATTATATTTGTCTCAGCAATCAAATGGCAGAGCATTTTTAACTTGCTGTATTTTTCAAACTGGGCTCTTAATGAAATGAATATGCAGATAAGGGTGCCCTTGGGTAATTCTCAGTTTGAATTATTCTCCTATTTCTTTCTTGAAAAGCAAAGAAAACTAAACCCACTACCACCACCACAACAAAAACACAGAAAAATGCCCTCCCCCTGGAAGAACAACAAATCCAAGCCAAACGAAGCAGCATAAACATGAAAATAACATTTTATTCCACTATTCTACTCATATAAAAAAAAATGAAATAAACATAGAAAACTTCTGTTAGAGGCACTGGAAAAAAATAATAATGAATTTGGAGGGACAAGTTAGAGGTAAAATGGTCAAGTCTGTCACTGAGAATATGCTCTGTGTATGGATTTCAAAGTAGACTACACTAACAGTGAGAGGACTTTGAAAAAAAAAAAGGCAAAGACTCAAAACCTCCTGTAGTTCTCAGGTGGTTGATACTCTGCTCCATTCCAGTATACTTACTACTACACTTTTTGTTCTCTGTGTCCACTAGAGACATTCATTTATATTTAGTAAAACACATAGGAAGCACTCCCTGCTATTGATTTACTAAATTAAAAATGTATCCTTTGTGTGCTCTACAAAATGCAGTTGAAACACTGTAGACCTCCCACTTCCAATTCACAGATATATAAATGCCAGAGAAACAGTCTGCCTCTGTATGACCATGGTGCCTTGATGTGAAAGTTCCATGCATGTCTTCTCATGTTATTTAGCAGCTGACACACCATGTCAAATTGCACTTTTTGTTGTATTACAATGCAAGTTGACATGATGCAGCAGGCCACCTCGCACTGCTATACATAGGACAAATGCATGACCCAAAAGTGGCAGGGTGTTTCTTTTTTGTAACGACATTAGCGATAGATAAAGGGTTTAAAACTCATTGGAAGGAATAAGTTTATGTTGCAGCACAGCAGTCTGAATTGTATCAAATGACTCTTAGAAAACCTGAGCCCCCAAAAGGAAAACTGTGTCTTGTTATCTGAGCTAACAGATGCAAGTGCATTTTATTACGTCTCTTTGCATTAGGAAGCAGCCATTAAATAAAAGGAAAGCTTTCTATAGCACCCTAGAGGGAATACACGAGGAAGTGTGCTTCAAATGCCCTCTATGCTGTAAGTATTACTGCAAAGCTTGTTTCATACACAGTAACTTTTCTACTTTCACATCCCCTGCAAGTGACACTGCAATTGAAATGATTTAATGCTGAATTATTTGGTTCTCAAATAGTAGACAGCATTCTTGTTCCCTAATGATAACATCATACCCTGCAACAGATTCTTTATGACATATTAAGTAGCAGAAGTACCTCACACAGCTGTCAGCTGTTGTTTTCTAAATAGGTAACAATTATAAATTCTTAAAGTATATACAGTAGAAAGAAATAATAAAGCGAGCTACTAAATTATGAAAAATAAAACTGAATCATTCTTGAATTTTCTTATTTTTCAGAGTAGGTCACTGAACACTGGAAATAAAACCTAATTACTCCCAGTTGAAAAGTTCAATGTCACTATTATGGTATGACCTACTTTCTGAAGCTCTGAAGTTTTTGACTGGGTGGATAATGGTTGAATATATTTTCTCATTATATAGAAGGTTCTCTGGATCATTTTAAATACACCATGAAAATCTGAACATTCACTTTAATTTATTGATAGTCTTATTGCATGGATTTTTGGAAAATTTAGATGAAGCACGACGACAAGCAACAAAGTGCTACAATTATGTGGAGTTTTATTATGTATTTATAAATAGAATCAGATGCAAATTATGCTGTACAAATAATATAGAAGAGAAATAATATCTTTCAGGAATTATGCTGATTACAAAAATGAAGTAAATATAACACTCACCATTAATTTCATAATAGGTATTTATGGATTTTGCATTTAATTTTTTTTTTTTTCATCTAATGGCATTATTCATTTAAAATGTGATTGGAACATGAATGTTTCCACTGCCCATTAGCTTTGTTTAGAAATGAAAAATGTCATTGTGTGAAAAATGGGAGTTATTAGGAGTTTGTTGGACTATTCATGATAGAAACTATGAAATTAAATCAAGAAACTGGTTGCTTGTCAATGTGTTTTCCCCAGTGTCTTGACTGAAAAAAAAAAATTAAAAAAATATAAATGTCTTTTATATGTTTGCACAGAGGTAGTCTTTGGCCTGAAATACTTAGCACACATCCTAAAGGGCTGAAATGACAGACTGGAATGTCCTGAAAAGATAAACTTTTGTGTGTGTGATCAGTAGACTGCGCGAGATAAATATGCTAAAATTATGTAAATTTGTGATGAGTTCTTAAAATATAAATGTTTAAATCTATTTGCCTACTGTGCTCTGGAAAATAAATTTAAACTATTAGGATTTGTTGGGGAGTAGGAAGGCGTAGCGATTGCATTCAGAATCTCAGGTACCAAAATATGAATGTGACTAAAGGAAAGAACTGGATGAATGAGCATTACAGTTTGCAGGTAGTATGCAGATAGTTTGCAGATAGTACCTTTAAATAATATTTTGTCAATAAGCTATGTGAATACATCTTTTTCATAAATGAATGTCTTTACAAATGTATCCAAACCTCCTTCATATATCCATGGCAGACACTGAACTTGATAACAATTCAAAGAAATTTTAAGGACAAAAACTTCTTCCAAGTGATTCCTTAAAAACTACTTCTTTATATATTCATTATTTGAGATGAAGAATCACATGGATTGAGCTATCCAATGTTTGTAAGGAAGACATGCATGCAATGTGTAAAATATGACTGATGGCATGTTAACAAATTAAATATTTCTACAAACTTTGTTTTTTATCAAACACTTTGTTTTTTTATCAAACACTTTGTTTTTTATTAAATTTGAACTTTGGTTTTTAATTAAATTATATTCTATCTTTAGAATTTTATTCCTTGTCTTAAAAGAGAAAAAAAATTGTACAGTTGCAACCAAGAAAGCAAATAGTATCCTGTACTGCATCAAAAGAAGTGTGAACAGCAAGCTGTGGGAGGTGATTCTTCACCTCTACTCCACTCTAATAAGATCCCACCTGGAGTACAGCTCTAGAATCTCCAATGCAAGAAAGGAATTAACCTCTTAGAGTGGGTCAAGAGGAGGATCAGAAAATGATTAGATGGTTGGAATATCTCTCCTATGAAGAAATGCTGAGGTTGTTTTTGTTGAGGGTGTTGAGATGCTGAAACAAGTTGTCCTGAGAATTTCTGAGTATTCAAGTTCAGGTTAGATGGGGTTTTGAGGCACTTGATCTAATGGAAAGTGTCCTTGTCCATGGCAAAGGTGTTGGACTTTAATGGTCCTCCCAACCCAAACCCATCATTCTGTGATTCTATGATTTTCCCGTTTGTCAAAAAATATTAAAAGCATTAGAGAAGAGATACAAAATCAAAGCTATATAAATAAACCAGACAATATTTCTTATCACAGCTTTGCTCTTCTGGGTTTTGTTTGTTTGTTGTCCTGTTTTGTTTTTTTTTTTTAAACTTGCATAAACATTTCCTCATGTTTAGAGAAGTGAAAATTAAAAATAATCTTAGTAGTTATTAACTTAGTAATGAATAATGTACTCTTTTTTTTCTCTTAAAAAATGTTAAGAATATAATGAAAATGTCATGAGTGAAGCTTTACTTGAATGATTGTATGATTACAGTGAATGACTAGAGAATGTAAAACTGTGTAATTCAGTTGAAGTCATAGAAAAGGACAGGAACGTCTTTCACAAAATCAGGTTCCTTAAAGCCCATCCCACTGAATTTTGAATAGCTCCAAAGAAGGGGCATACTTTAGATCATAAAGAAGTTTATTACACTATGGAAAAATCATTTTGCCTGGGTTGAAGTACTCTGTCCTCAGCAAATATGTTATCTGGGGGGCAAATACTTTTGAGAAATTAGTGTTTCACTGAGGATAAAGTCAAATAAGAACTGTTTGGCTTGTGTACATAATAAAAAAATAAACTGTATTTTAATTTATTGTAACCTTAACTGTTTCATGATGGTTAGGAAAAAAATTGTGATGTTTAGGATATTAGGACCTTTAGATCATAAGCCTTAATAAACTACAGTTTCTGAAAAGAAGTTAAACAAACAAAACCCAAAAAACCCACCAAAATCAAACAACTCTTAAGGATGATTTCATAACTACAATTTATCTTTGGTTTCAATCTAATATTTAACTCAACCTGTTTCCCATTGTAACCTGAATTGATCCTCCTTCTTTTCAGCTATTTTAGCATGAAGTGAGAAAAAGGGAGAGGGAGAAAGTATCACAAAAATCTCTCACTGAACAAGTAAGTTTCAATGGTAGGCAGATTTCACATTTTAATTTCAAGTTCCACTTCCTCATATCCAAGTCATAATATATAACTAAAGATAACAATGTTACAGGTTTAGTTATATAGGTATAACCATTGCTCTACCAATAATGGCATGAAAGATTCTGTTCACTGAGACTAATAAGAAAACATTCACAAATGTTTATAAGAACTTTGCAACTCAGTTTTGGTGTTACAACATTGTTTGTGTGTTTTGTTCCATTTTGTTTGAGGTTTTGGGTTGGGTTTATTTTGTTTTGTTTTAAATTTAAGCACATAATCTGTTGAACTCTTTTCCTTTTACATAAGGAAAAAATTACATTCCAGTGTAATAACTACTAGCCAGGTATTCAGCAGAACATAACACCCTTAGACAAGCAGTATGAAAAGCTAAATAGATTTAAACAAATGTGTGATTGTATAAATTGCCAAATTACTGTTGAATACCTAATCATTTGGCTTTATTCTGTTTCAAGTAGATGTGTATATATGTGTTCCCTCTGTGTTACGAGCCATAAGGTTGCAGCCCAGACCAGAGAACTCTGAATCATTTAAAACAAGTCTTCAGACAACTTCTTTAAACAACAGAATAGTCAAAATATCAACTTGAGGCTATACTGCAAGAGCAACGGATTTTTCATTCTTTTTGTAGATAATATTGTGAATATTGTTGTAATCAATAAATGACAATTTTGTATAATCAACTTTATCACAACTCTTTATGATGTCAGAAGTTACATGTGTCTTTAGAGATGACACTATGTATTTGTCATATAAAACTATAAAGCTATATAGTTTTATTTAAAAAAAACCAAATAAAACCAAAACAACTAAACCAAAACAAACAAAACCAACCAACCAACCAACCAAAAAAACCTCCCAGAACCCCAAAACAAATTAACAAAACCAAACAAAAAAACCCTTCAACCCTGCTTTAATGAACTATTAATTAGGAGCTATATTTCTGAAATTAGATACTGTCATTACCAGGTATTTTGAAAAGCAATCCCTCTTTAATTTATCATTTTACATTTTGGTAATTGTGTAGAGAGCATACAAGTTCTAGTAGCAAGCATCTGTTCTATAAAGGCTACATCTCTATAAAGACTTTATTTTGAGTCTACAACTAAAAAGTACTAAATCTGTCCCCTCTTTTCTTCTCTTGTCTTATGCTTTTGAGCAGACACTTTGTGTAAGTTCACACATAGTGACACACTACTACTGTGGTTGCAATAAGTGTATGTATTTTTGTATAGATTATTTTTATACATCCTCTGAAAAAATTAGTATCACTGAAGTCCCACATTGCAAACCAACAAATGATTTTTTTCTGTAACAAATTTTGTCTAGGAATTGACTATGATTGATAGTGAGGTGGACCTTTTCTAGAAGACAAAATGTGTTTTTTAATAAGGAAAGTAACGTTATGAAAATTAGTTTTGTCTTTGAATTGACTTTTCTATTTAAAATGTTAAGATGTTATCTATAAGAAACTTTCTTTTAGGAGGCAGTATTTATTTTTTAAAATTAGAAAACAGTAGTTTTTTTCTGATAGGATCAATAACATGGTAAAGCAGAGTAAATTCATTAGCATATCCTAATCAGAGCGTTGGGTAAAGAGATAACAAATATAAGTGCAAAATCTGTTACACTACCCACTGCAAGAAATTTGTGCAGATAAGAGAAGAAACAGAAGCTTGATGATTCCCTCATTTTTCTCTAACCTGAGTAGATTTTTAAAAATTATTATTATAAAAAATACTTCTATTCAAGCATTATCACAAACAAAATCCCTTATTCTATCAACATTTCTGCATAAGTTACTTCATTAAAGAGAAATTGAACCATATATTTTTACTGTTTTCCTCTTTTCATAGTAGTTTTCGTTTACTTGGAATTGTTTAATCATTACTGATTTTACTTTTGAAAGATCATTTCCCTAGAAAATATCTATCTAGGAGTAACTGAATGAGCTTTGACAGTGGAAAGCATTGAGCTAATATCTGAAGAATCAACTGTTTGGTCTTATTGATCGAATATCAACACAGGCATGTATACGTTAGATTGTATTTTTTGCCTTGTCTTGAATGTCTAAGTTTGTAACATAGACTGTGCTTACTCAGGTTTTGTTTGTTGCTTTTTTTTTTAACTATTGAAAAAATATTGGAATATCAGTTATTCATTTGAAGAGCCAGAAACTAAACAACTAAAAGAAGTTGACATTAAAAAAAAAAAAAAAAAAAAAAAAAAAAAGGAAAAGTAGTGAATTAGGAATGTCTTGGATTTTTATTTGAGAAAGTATTTTAATCTCATGTACTATTTGAAAACACTTTCTACACTTAATTGTATTATCATTAGGCTTAACAGAAAGCTTATAGTAAAAATATACTACTGTTATGATATTTTTTAGGGGAAAAAAAGTTAAATTGATAGTTTTGTTTTTGTTATTGTGAATGTACCTGACTTTTTAGCTTCTTCACTTTCACTGAAGTGTAATGGAAGTCTAGGTAGAAAGTGAACTCACTGTTAAAGTGTTAATTGTTATTTGTGTTGAGATGTCATTAATTAAATGAGATACCAAGATTTCTTTGAAAATGGTGGTAGGTGAAACTGATGAGTAATTATTCTGGCCTTCATTTTCCAGAACAAACTGACTCTGATGAAGACCTGTAACTGGAAAAAACAAAAACAAACAAACAAACAAAACAAAAAAAAAAGCAAAAAAAACCCTAAAGCAAACAAATTTTAAAAAAAACAACAAACCAAACAAAAAAACCCAAACTAAAAACATCAAAACAATCCTGTGATTATAATTAATTGTCTGTTTGTATTTCTTGTCTCTTCAATTCAGTAGTCATTGATGTACAGATATGAAGAAATTCCTTGCTGTTTATCACAATACAGAGAAATTATTTATACCAAAATTTAGCTAGTATAATTCAGAATGGGCTTTCACTATGACTTGTTTGTCTGAATTGCATCAGCAGATGAGACAGCTGAAGATTGTTTTTAGGGGTTTTGTTTGTTTGTTTGTTTGCTTGTTTTCCTTCTTTTTAATGAAATGGAATCAAGGTGTCTACTATTTATAAATGTATCTTTCCTTTATTTTTAGACTAATTTTACTAAATCTTTGTGTTTGAGTTGCCTACCATTTTGAGTCATGAGTCATGAGTGCTCTGAAGCTTTCTGTTTCTGGAAATTTTGAGATGCAATTTTAACCTTCTAGTCCAGTACTATCCATTGGACAGTTATACTGATCTGTGTTTCTTTCTTGTCTATTTCTCCATAAAGAATAAATTATATTATTTAGACAGAGGCAAAGAAATTGAGGTGTTATCAATTGTAAAAATAAAAGGCTTAGGAAATCATTACATGTATTTTAAGTGTTGTGGTTTTGTTAGTTTTTCATCTGTTCTGCAGTTTCCTTTCACACTAACGAACTTAAGATATAATAATTTTAAGAGGTATCAGAGAAAATGAACATAATGGGAAAATATTCTGACATAAAAATATTCAGACAGTAAAATTCTTCAGGCCTGGTTTTACTATAATATGGACCTTTTAAAAGTTGATCACTACTCAGTGACAATAATTTTGGGATATCCCTTCATGCTAGAGAATTTTTAATAAGATGAAAAATAGAGGTAACTGAATAAAAAACTCCAAACAAAAAACAAGCAAAGAAACAAAACCCCCAAACAACAAAAAATGAAAACCAAAATCCCAACAATAATCTCTCAATCTCTTTTCTAAAGAAGTGGAATTTTAAGGATACAAATATATATATAACAATACGTTTAATTATAAAAATAATATTATATTATTGGAAAGTCGAAGTAGAAAAATAGAATAAGTGTGTAAAACCAGTGGGTTTCTCAGTTTCCTGAGGGAAGGAATTACTGAGTATTGTGGAAGAAAATTTTGTGCATGTATCTTAAAAGTATGTGGCCATAGTTAGAGTTTTTGTTGTGTTGCATTCATGTTTTATTAAAAAACCAAAAACAAACTTCATCCTTCTAGTACAGACCACTGCCCCTCTTCTAGAAATATTTTTATTAGGGTAGAATATCAGTAGTAAGTGTTTTGAAAAAATCTCTAGGGTGGAATGGGAACCAAAAGATTTCCCACATCTGTCTTGGGCTACTCATTATGTAGACATGAATGTTGAAGAGTAACAATATATAACAAAAATCTTGTTTTCCATTCATGAAAAGAAATTATTCTGAAAGCTTCTTCAAGTCTGTGGATTAAAACTGTTTAAGCTTTATTGTCTACATCTATACCCATGAGTATGAAGGGGTGTCGTTATAAACTGGAACTCTCCTATTTGTTAGGAGTATTCCCAACAAGATTGTTCCTTGTTTAAATTAGTACACTACAAAATAATACCTTTGTATAGTTTGGAATTTTGCAGGAACCAGGGACCTTTCCCAACAGACACTCAGTTTTATATAGGAGAAGATTTTAATAATTTTAATCACAAGTCTATTCTGCACTAGGTGGCAAGTTTAATTTATGAACACAAATACCTGGAGTAGTCTATGAATCTGACTACAGTTCATACTATTTTTGAGCTTTTTTTGGACGTTTTTTTCAGAGTTTCTTTAAAACAAGGGTATTGAAATATTATCAGTCACTGCAGCACATACAATTCAGGTAATTTTAAGCAGTGATAGTTTTCCTATTTCATTAAATTTAAAATGCGTTGTCAATTTTTAGTTGTTTGTTTCATGGATTTAATTTGCTTTTTAGATTACCACACCAGAATCTAAATTATTTTTTTCCATTAGCATTGTTCAATCCCTATCCTTATCCCTTCCAGTGTCTTTAAATATCAGTATAATCCATGATTTGCTCTTTGTCTTTACTTTAGAATGGTAATGATGAGTGAACTACAGATGTTAAAATGAGATAATGTTCTGAAGACCTAATTGGTTCTGAAGACAGATGAGAATGGGTATGTTTGATAGAAAAATCATGGGAAAAAAATAAAAAAAAAAAAAAAGAGGGAGCAGTGGAAAAAACAACATTCCCATAAAATGAAATCCTGCCTTGATCAAAGTAAGTACTTGAACTTCCTCTGTCTTCATCATGTCCAGGATTTCACTTATCTTGTCTATTTAACATTTTTTAAAACCAAAGTAACCCTGAATTCAAGCCAGCAGGAAATATACTGATATAAATATGAACGTGGTTTTAATTAGAACAAGAATAATAATGGACAGTTTGGTTTTGAGCAGCTGAGATGAAAGTTCAGGAAATAATAGAACAAGATGCTTGCCTTTTATTTATTTATTTATTTGATAATGGCACAAATAAATAGCAAATACTTACATTTTCCTCTTCTATTTTGATATATTTTGCCTTATAAAAAGATGGTTCATTAAAAAATATAAAGTAATAAAACCATAGAATCATTCAGGTTGGAAAAGACCTTTGATATCACCAGGTCCAACCATTAACTCTAGTCTACCAAGTTTACCACTAAACTGTATTGCTATGTGTCACATCTAAACAACTTTTAAACACATCCAGGGATGGTGACTCAACTACATCACTTGGGGGCTTGTTCCAGTGCTTGACTACTCTTTCAGTTCCTAAACCTACCAGGGTGTAGCTTCAGGTTGGTCCTTCTTGTTCTCTCATTAATTACCTGTGAGAAAAGGCAAACATCTACCTCTCTCTATAGTGTCCTTTTGGGTAGTTGTAGATGGTGATAGCATCTCCCCTTAACCTCCTCTTCCTCAAACTAAACAGTCCCAGTTCATATTCACAAGATTGACTCTCTAGGCTTTTCACCTGCTTTAACTTTTTTAAAGGCAGAACACAGGCCTTGCACAAGGCATACACAAGCTGAGCCTGTGTACCTTGTTTACCGCAGGACGCAATCAAGTGTGGGCAAGCCAGTGTCCTCAGACTCAGTGGCTCCAGGTTCTTTGTTCTTTTTTTCTGTGGTTGTTTCTCCCCAAAACAGAAGGGGGGAGAGCAGAAAAACATTTCAGGACGAGCCAGGACATGTATAAGCTTATTTCGTCCTGCTTAGGCCTACCATGACACATTCCCACCTAACTTGGTGTCATCATCATAGCTCTGCTATGAGGACAGGCTGAGAGAGTTGGGGCTCTGCAGCCTGGAGAAGAGAAGGCTTCCAGGAGACATTATAGTAGCCTTCCAGTATCTGAAGGGGGCCTACAGGAAGGCTGGGGAGGGATTATTGACAAGCTCTTGCAATGACAGAACAAGGGGTAATGGGTTTAAAGTGGTAGAGGGGACATTTAAACTGGATGTTAGGAGGAAGTTCTTTCCTGTGAGGGTGGTGAGACACTGGCACAGGTTGCCCAGGGAGGTTGTGGCTGCTCCCTCCCTGGAGGTGTTCAAGGCCAGATTGGATGAGGCCTTGAGTAACCTGTTCTAGTGGGAGGTGTCCCTGCCTATGGCAGGGGGTTGGAACTGGATGATCTTTGAGGTCCCTTCCAACCTTATCATTCTATGATTCTGTGATTTTATCTGCAAATTTACTTATGGTGCACTCTTAACTCCTCATCAGGATCATTGATAAAGATGTTAAACAGAAGTTGTCACAATACTGAGACCTGAGGAACACCACTTCTGACCAACCACCAGCTGGATTTAACTCCATTGACCAACACTCTTTGGGCCCATTCATTCAGTCAGTGCTGTATCCAGCAGAGCTCTGCTTGTTCAAGCCAGGAGTTTATCATTGAGAATTGTGTGTGGAACAATGTCAAAATCTTCATAAAGTCCAGGCAGAAAATGTCCAGAGTCTTTCCCCTATTCATTAGGTGAGTCATCTTGTCATAAAAGCCGGTCAGGTTCATCAAGCTGGACTTGCCTTTCATAAACCCATTCAGACTGGGCCTGATCCACTGGTTGTCCTCTATATGGTGCATAATGGCAGTCAAGATGATCTGTTCCATGACCTTCTCTGGCACCAAGGTCAGACTGACAGGTCTATGGCTCCCCAGATCTTTCTCTCAGCCTTTCTTATAGATGGGTGTCACATTTACTACATTCCTGTTCACTGGCACCTCCCCAGATAGCCAGGACTTCAGGTAAATAATGGAAAGTGGCTTGGTGAGCATATCTAGCCGCTCTTTTATTGCTCTTGATTGTAACTCATCCAACCCTGTAGACTTGTATGCATCTAAGCAGTGTAACAAGTCATTAACCACCTCCTCTTTAATCGTGATGACCTCATTCTGCTTCCCCTCCTGTCTCCCAGCCTATGGGGCTGGATATCCAGAGAACAACTAGTTCTAATGCTTAACCAGTGTTATGCAGTAGGCAAAGTAGGCATTGAGGCTGACCTTTTCCTTCCCCTTTGTCACCGTATTTCCTTCTGAATCCAATAATGGATATAGATTCTCTCTAGTCCTCTTTTTGTTTTTTATGTATTTCTAGAAACATTTCTGTATTATCCAATTTTATGGGGTTTTATCTTTTTATATAAACCACGTAAACTGTATAAATGAAGTTCTGTCCCAGTATATCAGAATGAGCCTGAACTGTGTTCAGAACACTTTCTGAACAATTTAAGGCTGTTGATAAGAATTAAAAACTATAGATAAGAGAAACAAATAATCTCACTTTTATTACAAGCAAAATTCCTAACATTCTTTGGATGAAATCTACCATTTTGGGGAAAGCAGCACTTGTTTTTGTATTATTTTGCTACTTCTTAACCATTAAATTAATTATTTACATTTGATATTGATTTCTCCATTGTAATAATTAAATATTTCTTTGTCTCAGGGACTTTAGCATTTCTCCTCTGTTAAAGAAAGATTTTTCTGAATAGTGTCTTCACTTAGCATGCAGCCTTGTACATATGACATTTAAAGGTTTAAAAGGTCATCCCGTACATAAGGATCACCATACTTTAAACTAATGAAAACCCTTCTGCTAACTTCTCAGGAGACCACAGCACCTAATGAGCAGTCTTAAATTGCTCCTGAGGTTCTCAGAGGTTGCAAGCAAAGATAAGAAAATCTCTTAGTGCCCTCAGAGACAGGCAAAAGGTACAATATGAATGCTTGTCCTTGGCTCAGTTTTGCTAAGAGTAATGTTGTTATATTGTGAGAAAGCAGGTGAGGTAAAGCAATACTAGTAAGAATCCATATAGAAGCACACTCGTTGAGTGGAAACCCACCCAAAAAGAAAAGCTCTGCATTGGGAAATCATAAAACTCTAAGGAGAATTACAACAGAGGATGGTAATTTGGAAACATCAAGGGTTAGACATTGCAAGGACTAGTGTTTGCAGATTGATGTCCACCAGACTGGAAGACAGTTGGGTTGCAAAAACACATCAGATTATCTGCTCAGGTGTGGTGAGTATAAAATGTTTAATTTAGAAGACCACTAGCCCTAGTCATGATGTGTATTAGTCAGTAAATAATTACTTTGTATGCCTGAATGTATGTATCATGCAGACTAGGTTTCCATTTGCATGGTGGAAGAGACTGAAACAAGAGTGGCCTGGAGAGAAAAATGTATTCTATGTACAAAACAGATTATGTATCATGCGTAAAATGTCCTTGGGTTGTGATGAAAGTTTCTTTCTCTGTTTCATTGAGCAACTTTTAAAGTTTTTCTCTGAAGTTATAGCTTATGTGTTGCCTTTAGTAAAGTACTCACCAATCATCCGACTTTTACTACTGAAGGCAGAATTGCAAAGTAGATAAATGGAAATAATGAGAAATAAGGGACAGAGATGAAGAAATTATTCTAGATGAAAGAAAGATTTTTGACTGGGAAACATAGATCTCTGTCTGAGCAATGTAAATGGTTTTCCTTTTTTTTTTTTTCCCCCCCTCTTTCTTTCCTCCCCCACCCTAGCCCCCAACTCTGGCCCACAAATGATGCACACACCTATCAAAAATACCATAAAAATAATATAATTTCATGCCCTATAACAACCATCTTAAACACAATGAATGAATCATTAAAGTTATATGTCATTTGGATGTGAGATAACATTCATCAGAAGGATTTGTCACAGCTAGAGAGAGGAGAAGGAAAGGTCTCCTCTGTGTGGTATGCAGGGACTGAATATTAATTTGCAACATCATAGAATTCAATTGACTACACATATCTACTTGTAATTCGGTTAGGTTTATCTAAATGTTTGCTTTATATACCCATTAAAAATAACTGTAGGAAAACATTCCACATTTGAAAAGAATATCCTAATTTCTATCATGTCTAGTTCCAAAAATGGACCACTTTTATATGTAGTATCTGGGCTTCCAGATGTGCATTTAAATGATAAATGGCTTTATCATAACAGCTTTTAGAGGACTTATGAGTTGATTTCTGAAGATAGGCATCTCAATTCTAAGACAGGAAAAAGTGCAGTTCTCATGTTTACTGCAGTTGCAGAAATTTGAGGGCTGAAACCATGCTGTCTAAACTAAAGCAATAATGCATGTATCTCTAGCCATTTTCTTTTTTTTAGGAATATTCTTCATATCTATAGACACAACTTAACTGAATTTAAATGGTCACAGTTAAAAGGGCTTCCAGCTGATAATTATCAGAAAAAAATAGGTAACAAATACAACAGCTATGAATTGAAAAGTTCTATGTATATTGCAGCAAAAGTCACCTTTTTCCTCTCTCCTTTTTTTTTCTTTTTTTTTTTTTCTTTTTTGTGCTTGTGTCTGTAAAATATTTGAGTGCCTTTGGACTGCCACTAGTACTGAAAAACAACTACATTGGAATAAAGATTTTTTTTTTTTAAAAAAGTAATTTAAAAGGTGAGCATAATTACTAGCTATCTAACAGAGACAGAAAAAAAACTATAAAAGAAGCCAATAGCTCACCTGCTATATTTAAGTCTACTGGAGCCAGTTCTACCCGAAGCCATGGTGCATGGCTGAGTTCTGTGCTAGCCGAGACTGTAGTGAAAGCACAGATTTGGTCTCCATAAAGACACAACACACTCCACAAAGTGGTTTCCACATTGAATCACTGAGATTAAACCAGCAAACATTTCTCACATTCTTACTAAACTGGTGGTATGGGTTTTTTTCAAAGGAAAATAGATAAAAGTCTATCCTTTCGCTAGATTAAAGGCTAACTTTATTCGATATGGGTTAATGTCATAGGTTCCCTCAATGGCAAATAGAATGTGATTTAGTCTTTTCCTTTGAATGTGACTCCGAGTGAGCAGCAATTGGCAAAAATGAAGCTAGTACTAAGCTTTGAAATAGGACCTCAATGTGTGTTCTCTGTTGAAGAGACTTTAGAGAAAATCTAGAAAAAAAAACTATTAGAAATCCATACAATAAGCTGATCTTGGATTTGGTTTTGGTTCTAGTCCAGGTTATAACAGCTTTTATTCAATTGATTTTTTCCTAATTAGTTTTGACTTTTTCTGGCCATGTCACTATTAATACTTAACATCTTCCAGCACTGCTGGTAGTCATTCTGTTAGTGCAGATTGGGAAGTCATGGCTGCCAGTGTTTAAAGATCAGTACATTGAAGTACCATTTTATTTGGAGTTGATGATGTAAGGACATAAGTTCCATTACTTACCTGTACTATTACTCCTGGTATGTCTGTTATGATAAATCTCATTTAATGAGAAAAATGTGCAACAGCAAAAGTACTGTGAAAAAGGAACTACTTATGTTTTACTAAAAAAGAGTAAAAAAGATACAGGTGGAAGAAGCTATTGTTAGAAATCTGAAAACAAAAAAGAAAAAAAACTGTATAAAAAAAAAGCAGAACAGTTTTTTTTTTTTCCAAGTAATACTTTTTTAGACACAAATTTATGTAGGAAAGATACTTGCTAGTAATAAGTGGCAGTGTACTCTTGAATGAAGCAACAAAGCAAGTAAGGTGGATTGGGGGCTTAGTGGCTTTTTAATTTTTTAATTTTTTTAAACCTTGCTAAAAGAATAATTTCTGCTGGTGACAGGAGGTTCTGAAGTACAGAAGTCAAATCTCAGTGGAAAGGCTTAGTGAATGAAGAAGACCATTAGGTGCCTGGTGTGCAATATACCTGTTGCTTAGAGAGGAAAGTAGGTATCAGCACTGAGATTTGATATATCTATATATCTATCCTACCTAATGTATTCCTCTCACATAGTTCTGCCCAATTATATTTATTGCATCCAAATAAATATTTTAAAACATTTTATTGATTTAGTTTATAATTAACAGTAGTTTTCTTTCCTGGATGAGAAATGACTTGTCAGAATAGGCCTAATACATAAAGAAAACCCTATCTTTTTGTCATGACCTATTTCACATAATTTGTTTAAGATATCCTTATTTAGTGCAAATCTACCAGCCAGGGATATCCCTGAATAAAAACATAGTGAATAACAAATAAGCAGGATCTATGTTATGTAATGAGTGTGACAACATTGTCATGAACCTTCCTATGAACTGGTGCTTTGGCTTCCCTTGGGTGAATGTATGTGTGAATACACACACCTGTGTGTTTGCATTAATGACTAATATGAAACAGAAAAACAGTTGAAGCTAATCATCAAAATTCCATGGAGGTTAATGACAATTTACTGAGACATACACCTGGGGTTTTATCAGCAAAAAGATCTAAGTTCTTCAGTGTTGTGGAATGCCAAAAATAGGTCTAATATGTGTCCTGGCTTGTCCAGGCATGGTTCCCTTCTGGAGTGATGAACAAATGCAGGAAAGAGGATAAAAGGCCTGGAGACACCAATTCTGACGACCTGACATTCCCAGTCCTGTTTTGGTCCTGCTTACTTCCTGTGGTAAACAAGGTACATACACTTGCCTTGTGCATAGGCCCATGTTTTCCAAATTTGAGTAAAGCAAGCCCCTGGTTTTACCTAATATGGTTAGTTTTGGCAAAGTGCCATTTTGATTGGCTAATTTCTGTGTCTAATGGAGTAATCAAGACTCAGGCAGCTGACAAACATGACCAGAAGTTGTAAAAAAAAAAGCTGCAACATGCCATGTCATCTTGCCTCAGTCTGCCTTGCCATGGTGCCGTGCTTCACCTTGCTTTTCCTTGGGGACCAGGAAGACCTGATGCTTCAAATCAGCCTTGCTGATTAACAACAAGCTTTAGTGCTTCAAGCTTGTCCACTTGGAAACTTTGCTGCATTGCATGTGCTCACGCCATAGGCAAGAGTCATTGCCAAAAGCTGCCTGAGATGGCCAGCCTTAGTATGAACAACCCTGCTGGCACATAACAACAACCTAGATCGTGCAGAAGGGATTTACCCAGAAGGGGTTTACCAGGACAGCCACATGGCTCCAAAGAGACATCACTGCAGCCTGCATAGTGAGAAAGAGCAGGTTACCACCATGCTGCAAGACCATGCTTGCCTGCACACCTGTGAACCTCTGTAAGGAGTCTGCAGCCCTGGAAAGGACACTGTCTGTGAAAGGACCAAGACCAGGTCAGAAGAATCCTGCCACAGTGCTGGGGAAACTAACAAAAGTTTCCAATGGGTACCATACCACCAATAGCAACCCTCCAAGTGTTTTGGGTGCTGTCTGGAACTATAATGCAACCCCAGAAATCCAGAGATACTATTTTTAAGTATTTTGAAAAACTTCTTTGTAATTAAAGCTCTGGGCTTTGATTAAGTGTACTCTCTAACTGCCTTCTGCCTCAGCAGAAAGTACCTACTCGACTCCCCCCAGAGGGCAAGTGGTGTATTGCACCACAATAATCTCTCCAAAAGATTACCATTTGCATTTGTTAGTTTTGCTAAATTGTTTAAATTTGTTTATACTGTCCAATGCACTCTACCAATTAAAAACCTCCTTCCTATTAATATTAATGTTAATATTAATATTAGTAATTCACACTTCATAACCCATTCTATAACATTTAATATGTTTATATTCTCACTTTCCTGAATTATACTACATATAATTAAAGTATGTGAACTAGATGAATACATTCTTAAAAACTTTATTATTGATTTTAATAATGTCAATGGTGATAATTGTAGATTAATTCCTGAATTATACTACATATAATTAAAGTATGTGAACTAGATGAATACATTCTTAAAAACTTTATTATTGATTTTAATAATGTCAATGGTGATAATTGTAGATTAAGCACTACTTAGCTTAAGATATTAAAAATGGCTTCACATAATATGTTCAAGTTTTATGGTCAACTGTCATTCTGATTGGTTATTCTATGTCCAAAGGCCTATTAGTCTTGGTCTGTATTGATAAAAGGATATGAGCAGGGTACTCTGCTGTTGTATTCATGGTTGCTTGCTGCTGCCTGGAAACTGCCTGCCTTGAGTTTACCAGGAACAGGCTCTAAATGCCTCCACGTGATAGGCTTGCATAGCCAGAGTGACATAGTGTCATCACTATCTTGTGATTGTACATCACAAGATATCCTGCCTGCACCTGGAAGCCCCTTGTCAAGATGGGAAGTCCTGGAGATACACAGATCATCCAGAGGATATCAGGACCTGGTCAGAGATTGTTTGCCTCCTTTACCTAGCAGCCTGGGAAGAATCAGACATCTCAGCAGATGACAAGACAGTAACAGAATTCCCTGAAAGCATTTGGGTATTGTCTGAAACTGCAGCTAGCCCCACGAGTTGGGACATATTTTGTGAGTAAATACTTAAAACCTCTTGGAATTCATCATTGCCTTCTGCCATAAGCAGAAAGGAGCTCCTTGAGTCCATCTATTGGACAAGCAGTGTATTGACCTCAAGTGGTATACTGACTGAAGGAACTTTCTCTTCCAGTTCAATTAATGTTATATATTATTGATAGTTATTTCTATATCTAGTTATTCCTTTGTATAATATTTCCATGACCACGCAAAGAACATAATTATTATTTTTTAAAAGAGCTCTGAATATTGAATATTATTACATAATATTAATATTTGAAAATAATATCTCACATCAGTTAATAGCCCCTTCATAACAGAGACTTAGCTAAAAAGTAAAATCACTGAACAGAATCAGTTCAGTTCTAACTCACACTAATAGAGGTGATAGGAAAATCTTATTTCCTTTGAGGGTGACAGAGAAACAGATTGTCCACAGAGTCTGAAGCATAGAAACCTGTTCCATGTAAACATGAGGAAGAATTTTTTCACTGTGAGGGTGGTAAAACATTGGAACAGGCTTGAGATATTCATGACCTGCCTGGATTTGTTGCTGTGTAAATGTGCTCTGGCAGGGGGATTGGACTGTACGATATTTTGAGATCACTTTCAACCCCTAATATTCTGTGATTTTGTGTGATTCTGTTGTGGATGTCCATTCCTTGTAAGTGTTCAGGGTGAGTTTGGATGGGGCTTCGTGCAACCAGGTCTAGTGGAGGGTGTCTCTCTCCATGGCTGGGGGCTTGGAACTGGATGACTTTCAAGATCCCTTTCAACCCCAATCATTCTGTCATTCTATGATTTTACATTTTTTAACCATCCTTTCTGTTCACCTTAAATGTGCAAGACATAGAAAGGACACATACCTTACGAATCACAGAATATGTCTGCTTGGAAGATACTTCAAAGCTAATCGAGTACAATCCTTGACCTAGTACTGAGTGATCAATGTTAAACCATAACTCTAAGTGCCAGGTCCACATGTCACTTGAATGTACCCAGGGATGGTGACTCCACCACTGCCCTGGGCAGTCCATTCCAATGTTTGATAACCCTTTCAGTAAAAAAGTATTTCCTAATATCCAGCCAAAATCTCCAGTAGTTCAGCTTGCAACCATGTGCTCTAGTCTTTTCATTTGTCATCAAGGAAACGATGATGGCCCCCTCCTCTCTCCAACCTCCCTTCTGGTAGCTGTAGAGAGAGATAAAGTCTCCCCTCAGACAGTCCTTATAGGTCATGTGCTCCAGGTCTTTCATGCACCTCATAGGCCTTCTCTGGACATTTGCCAGCACCTCAATAATGAAGCAGGTCATTCTGGGTGCCTTCATGTGGCACAGACCAGGCAATCAGGCCTATTCATCATGGTTTTATGAAACTTTGTATTAAAATAATAAAATTCCCCAAATCATATGATGCATGGGTTGGTAAAGATTCCTAGGTTTAAAATAGTAGAATTAGCACTATTATACTTGAAATTCAGTGATACAGCAAACAGAACCACAGACAGAGACGACACAGATTTTATAGCTCATCCTCCCCAGATGTTACCTTTCCTATGGGCGGCCTCAGAGTAGACTGGACTCTGAATGGAGATCATTAGAGATGTGGGTGATACAGATGCACATAGCACCAGTGCCTCTCCCAAGGGCTGGGAGTGATGTAGTGCTAGAAGCAGGTGAATGTTGGTGGAGGCCTGGAAGTCCCAGAGAATGTTACTGATGAAGTGTTTCATTACTCATTACTCAGTACTCATTCTCCATCAAGTAAGGCCTGTGTTTGCCATTGGAATTCAGCATTTGCTGAATATTTTTAGCTAATCATTTTCAGATAACAAGTGTTAATGAGGTAGTGAATACTGGTCTACATCCTTTTGGCCACCATGAGAAAGATAAATGAATTCTTACCTCATATTTTTGGAAGTTACTAAACTACTGTAAAATTGTGAAACCATACAATCTCTAACAATGCTTACATTATACAAACAATAAGGAACATTTCCTCATTACTCCCACAGAAACAATCGACATCCATGTGTTTTAATAGGATTTTTTGATCTGTTGACTTAACTGGTTTTATTATTTTTTTTTCAGTTCTAGTTACTTGTTATTCCTAGTTGCATTGTCTGAAATAATAGAAATCTTTCTTTAAAAGCAATACAGTTTGCAAGTCAGAGAAAAGAACATGAAGAAAAGGGAAGACAGTAGTGCATAATCACTCAAATGTAATTGGAGAACACAATAAACCCATTGGTTGCAGGTTGATGACAATAAGACAACTTAAGAGAAAGTAAACACTATTAACAAAGTTTCAGTTATTAAGTATTGCATAGGGAATTAGTGACAAAAGAATCATGAACTAGGGAATTAATATGAAAAAGCTAAAGTAAGTAACCAACATGTTGTTGCGTTTTGCATTATTGGAAGTTTTTTGGTGACCAGACTTCCTCATGTTCAACTAAGACTACTCAGTGCAGAACAAAAGGCTCTCAGCACAGAGGCTTGCAGAGTGATGATCATGAGCATGATAAATGCTCATTTAAACTCACCTGCAAATTAGAGATAAGGTGTTAGAATGTAATAAAAAATTGAATGCTTTGTTTTTGTGTTTCTTGTTCACAAAAATGTGTAGAGTTGTTGAACTCCTTTTTCCAGGCTTTATTTTAAAATCACAGGTTTTGTTTTTCTGGAATAGGCTTGTTATAAAGGTTTATACTTAACAAAGCATATGTCTGATTATATGAATTTCTGCTGATTTTGGTGGGGATAGAGTTATTTTCCTTCACAGTAACTGATATGGGGATGTTTTGGGTTTTATCTATGGCTGAACAGTACTTACACAGTTGACACCTTTTCCAATTCTCACACTATTCAATCAGTGGATAAGCTGGGGGTACCACAAAAATTTTGGAGGAGACATAGCAGGACAGCTGTCTTCAGCTAATCATAGGAATATCCATTTCATACTACATGATGTCATGGGCATCAATAAAATCTGGGGGAAGCAGAAGGAGTGGGAGTATGTTGTGACATTCATCTTCCCTTGTAACCATTACATGTAATGGAGCTCTGCTTTGATGGAGATGGCTGAATGCCTGCCCATTGTTGGGAAGCACTGAATAAATTCCTTGTTATACTTTGTTTGCATGCATGGCTTTTGCTTTACCTCTGAAATTGTCTTTAACGCAGTCCACAAGTTTTATCACTTTTACTCTTCTGATTCACTTCCCTCATCGTAATGCAAGAGGGTAAGCAATTGGCTCTGTCATGTTTCATTGTTAGATAGAATCATAGAATCATAGAAAGGTAAGGTTGGAAGGGATCTCAAGGATCATCTAGTTCCAACCCCCTGCCATAGGCAGGGACACCTCCCACTAGTACAGGTCACTCAAGGCAAGATGAGCTAGATGAGCTACTAATTGTTAGATAACATACTGTTAGAATTCTATTCAGATTTTGCTGAATGTCAACGCAGTGAGCATTTTATGTCACTCTGAAATTTTGTGTTGCTCTGAATGTCCTGGACATATTTTTTTCTGCTTGATTGTGTAGATTATGTTGTCCAGTAATAAGTAATGAAAATGGAGAAAGTATTTTTATTTTAACTTTTCTGGTATTGCAACCACTCTACAACTTGCTTCAAAATTATCGCCATGTATTTGAGCTACACTTTTTGTGTATAATTAACATCTCAGTGTATTGTTTGGGTGATGCTTGAACTCAAAGGAAAAGGAACAGAAAGTATAAATATATCTTCAGTTCATACACAGACTACATAGATCTTCATCATTTCAGGAGAATTTTCGCTATTTTGATATATCTAATTTAATCTAACACAACTTCTGTGAAGACTTATGTGTGCTGGAATAGGAAGGGTGTTTATAGTGAAAGTTACTTCAAATCCATGCTGCAATTATTTTACCCTCTGCTTCTTGTGTTGCAGAGCTGGGTGAAGAATTTTTCCATGCTCAATTTTGAGATATAACAAGCCTTCCACCAAAGGTGCAGGTGAAAAATTAAGAATTAAGCCCTTCTGGTGTCTGATTTTCTTTCCTCATTTTAGTTGCAAAATTAGTATCAGAATGTATTTTTGTCTCTAAAGCTCAAAATAATCTAATGCTCTTGTCTCTTGATTATTTGAGCTATTTGAAATCAGAGTTCAATAAGAACATGAGATTTTATTGCAAATAGCATAGAATCATAGAATCGTAGAATGGTAAGATTGGAAGTGACTTCAAAGATCATCTAGTTCCAACCCCCTGCCATAGGCAGGGATACCTCCCACTAGTACAGCTCACTCAAGGCCTTGTCCAACCTGGCCTTAAACACCTCCAGGGAGGGAGCAGCCACAACCTCCCTGGGCAACCTGTTCCAGTGTCTCGTCACCCTCACTGGAAAGAACTTTTTCCTAATATACAGTATAAATCTGCCAGTTTAAACCCATTGCCCCTTGTACTGTCACTAGAAGACCTTGTAAATAATCTCTCCCCAGCCTTCCTCTAGGCCCCCTTCAGATACTAGAAGGCTACTATAAGGTCTCCTCGAAGCTTTCTCTTATTCAGACTGAAGAGCCATTAGCATTGAATAGGCAAAGAAAACTGGCTAGCCTGTTGGTATTGCCTTTTATGTCTGTAATCTGAATAACTTTTACAAATAAATCTCCCCCAGAATTCTTGTTTATAAATCCAAAAATATGGTCATAAAAACACAATCTTGTTGCTTATGATTATTTGTTTTTAAAGATCTCTCTTAGGGAAAATGGAGAGCTACTTTTAAATGTCTCTAAATATCAAATCAAATCAACAGAGGAAAAATGAAGTTATATTCTTCCTTACAGGATTATTACTGTAGCTTATAGGTCATTTACAATTGTTTTATACATTTCATTAATTGGCAGCAATTATTCTGGTTTAATTTTACACTTGACTATTAAATAAAGGATTTCAGGTATCCTGATACATGCTGTAAGGACTAAGAATGCTTCCAAATTAATTTATGTCTAGTTATTGATAATGCTCCTCCAGTTGTTTAAAATGTATTTAATATTTGGATAACAGTCAACTAAGTAAATAAAAAGTCAAGAATAAAAATACATTTGTTGTATGTGAGAAAAGAGATCAGAGATAAACTGACAAATGTTAGACCCCATAGGAGTGGTGTAGGCTGTGCTCATATTATCAGGTAGCACAAGGAATTACCTGGCAATATGTAAAGAGAAACAAGCAATGTCAATGATCAAGAAATTACCTATTGCTTTGCTGTTTTTCACTTCAGACTAGCTCTCATTTGATGGATAACATTTCCATTAGTGATTAGAGCATACTAGGGAAGATCCCCAAATGTTTTTTTTTAGAATACATGTTGAAAGAAATCCAGTTTACATGCTCTAAGACCACACTCTGATGTGAAACAAAATACAATAAAGTTTACTTTAACATTTTCGTCTGCATTAGGATGTAATTTAGAAGCATGTTTCCCAACTGTGTCCCCTCACTGTGCTTTTCCTCTTCAGGTAAAGAAATCTTGAATTGTATAAAGCAGATACTTTCAGGTGAAACTATATTGGAAGCTACATGACAAAGAGAAACTGGAGATCAAACCAGAGTTATTTCAAAGTCACTTCTGTCTCATTTCACAGAACTACTGCTATTCCACTGCACTGCTTGCTCATCGTGGATACCCAAAAGAGTTGCTCCAGGCATACACTCCTGAAACAGCCTGAACATACATATATCCATAGAAGATATATATGGTCTGTTTGTTTTGAATTATGATATTAACAAAACAATGCTAAAAATGAAGACAGAACAGTGCTTGATATGAATACTGACTACTGGGTTTGAATTTTTAGGTAAAAAAACCCCTGTTTGTCATTGCATCTTCAATGATATATTCACTGTTTGCAATTCTGTTTTAATTAGTTCAAGAAAAGAATTTGACCTTGGACAATGTAATGGACTTGTTAATGGGGGAAATATGTCATCAGCATGACTAAGGGAAATAGAATCAAAATTTTCAAGTGACAATGATTTATGTATATACCTCTTTATGAAAAAGAATGAGCAATAGTTTACTAAACACTGGCAAAAGTTAATTATTAATAAATAATGAGAAAAAAGTATTAACTAAATAGTTGATAATGAGAAAATTTGATGTAATAATTATTGTTCAGGAGGAGGAATGTGGGGAAAAAAACAGAATAGCTTTGCTTCTGGAGTCCAGAACTTGTTCCAAAGCCTTTGAAGTCGGCAGGAAGCCGCTAGCTTCCACACGCTTTTTGGCAGCCTTGCACTATACTCCCAGTATGAGAAATCTGGCACATTGCTCAGTTGCTTCATAACTCAGTCCCAATCTTATAATACTGTTTCATCAGTTCATTTCTTTGCCTATCTTCCTAAATTAATCTCATGGCAATTCTCTTTATAGACTCTTTTTGACCTCTCTAATCACGATGGTGCTTGTAATCTAAATGGCCATTCGAACAAAATTCCTCTGTATTTGTCTTTTCTCCCCAGAGAACAGAACATTTGCCAAGGTCAGCAATAAAAAAAGAGTAACTTACCAGGGAAAGTGATTTCACAGGTGTATCACTGAATTAATGGCCATTTTTTTAACTAACCCTTTTTGGCTGTAGGCTGTTACACTTCTGTCTATCTTAATTTTTGCTTTTTGTCCTGTATGGCGAGTTAAATATTTGCCTCCTGCCTGGTATTTCTACTCTTGACTAAATCAGTCTCTCTCTCATAGTTTTCCAGGAATAAGAAAAATAAATGAGGAAATAATAACTGCAGGTTGTTAGAGGAGGAGCTTGAGGTATTAAGCAGAAGCAGCAGAAGAGTCAGGGATCTTGCTGTGTTGTGACATGTACAGCTGAGAGGTCACCGCTCCTATATCAAGATACCCTGACAGCTCCCTTAGCTCTACAGTAATCCTGACAAGTGTAGCTTGTGCTCCCATAGGATCTAAGCAAAGCTGCGCAGCTCTTCAGCTGACTAAAACTCCATCCACATGTTGTCACTTGAATGTAGAACGAATGCACAGGAAAGTAGAAACATGGTCAACATCTTTTGATAATTTTAAAGCAAAGATCAAAATGCCTGTCTGGTGCTGGTCTGCTGGTAAAACTACAAAGCTGAGAAATATAACAAAAAAAAAAAACAACCCCAAAACCTTGTATTGTTAGATTTTGTTTCTTGTTTTTTAAAGAAATCTAGGGAGATTGGAAGATAATTTGACATTCATATGACAATACTGTATGGTTCTGTGTTCTGACAGAGGGTATTTAGGACACATGCAAAATTAGATGTGTAAATCAAAAGCTACTAAGTAAATCACCCACTTCAAATGACTAATACTGAGGGACAATCACCATAACACAAAATTTTAGGTGAAGAGAGAAACAAGAAGACTTACAAAAATGCAACTGTCATGCTGATTTACTTATTTAAAATTAATTACATATAGAGATATCAACTTTGATAGGTGAAACCATGAAAGAAATCTAAGTAATCAAAATGAGTGAGTAAATGAAGTTGTAAGAACATGGCTGTTGACATATAATGGAAAAAAAAATGTATGTATATCAGGGAAAAGCAGTCCTCAAAGAATATATACATACAGGTACTATAAATATTTTAAATTATGTATTGATTTTTAGGCTTTCATATGTCAGAGAGGACTTTCACATCACAATTTCTTTTACAGTAAATATAATTTCTGATATTTTACCCTATTCTTCTTTCTTACATCATTCTGGTTCTTTCTTGAGAAATCCCATTGAACTTCGTAGCACTACTCGGCTGTATAAAGTGAGTAAACTTACACAGTTGCTGTATCTTTCTTGAAAATACAACCTCAATAGAAAATCTAGTTTATACTTAGAGGTAAAGTATACAAATTCCATTTTGTTTTATCTTTCAAGGACAAAAAAAAAACAAAACAAAATTACACCCCCCCCCCCCAACCAAAAAAAAAAACCCCCCAAAACCCCCCAACCCCAAACAAAAGAACTTGTGGTTTGTTGTTTTCAGTTATAAATTTATTTAGACTGACAAATGTGAGATTATTGAAAAATAGATTTATATCATCTTATATTTAGAAACAAAAGAAGAAAAAAGCTGCAGAGATCACTGAGAGTCCAAACACAAGTTGCTTTAGAACTACATCTCTTAATTGTTTTAGATCTCCTTGTAACCTGTAATACTGCACAGGAAGAACTGCTTGATTGTGCTGTTTATAAGTCAAATTGAAACAGCTGTTTTCCTTGTCAGACGAGAAAACAAGACTGGAGAAAAATGCAGTAAGAACCTGACAGCCTGCATTTCTCTTTCCTCCTAGCTGGTCCCAAGACAGTTCCCTAAATCATAGTTGCACAGTTGATACTCAAAGTAAAACAAGCAGAGAGGCATGGAGGTGAAAACAAAACAGCAACAAAAAAAAACCAAACAAAAAAAGCCCACAAAACCCAACCAAACAAAACAAATAACCAACTGCATTACAATAGTGTAATTATCAATAGTTCTTCTCAATCTTTTTTCATTGCTTCCATGTTAAAAAAAAATGTACAGCAGAAAAAGAACAGATTTCTAGTGTTGCAGAAGTAAAACTAGTCCCATTTTGGGACACATCTTCTTGGAGTTCATTACCTCTCAGTGAAAAGGTGGGAAAAGTAGACCTCTGGAAATCCTACAGATCTGGAGAACTATAATGAAGGAAGTTGTTTTTCAGTAGCAAAAAGATAAAAATTAACTAGTCTGGTAGCAAACAAATTTGAACACACAGATGAATAATAGATGAAAACAGTAATTGGACACATTCTGCCAAATAAATACATCAGATATATTTCAGTCTGTTATGGGTTAGATGGTTATCTGACTTGTTTAGTCAGTTCCAAATTAATTGTAGGAATGGGACATGCTATCAAATAAAATTAGTACTGGTCTGTTAGCCATGTTCTAATCAAAACAAAAGGACTCAATTAATTTCCATTGTGTTTTCCAGTCAGCATTTTAAGTCTATTTGATGCATTCTTGGGATGAAACTCGGAATTCTGATTAGATGCATGCTTTACTAAATTATCTGATAATAAGACATATATGCATAAAAACGTTTTAAAGCCTCGTAATTATGCTTGCAGTTTTGCTCCACTGAGTTATGATGGTAGTTGATTTTAACAAGGCTTCTCACTAAGTGAGGCATTTTCAGTATGTAGATGGATGAAAGTACTAATTCCCTGACTAACGCTGAAACACATATAAAACTTGAAGGAAGACATGGGGAGTTTGAACAGACGCTCACATTGTTGTCTATAACGTTTTAGTCTGATGATTCTGCAGTATTTATATTTATTAGACTTGAATTTATTTCCATTTCATTTCTGCAGCCATTTTCTCTTTTAAAGGTCTGATAACATATCCAATGATTTTTTTGGGGGGTCAATTGTGTCTGTTGTTGCTGGTGCAAGTTTTGGAAGTTTCTCTCCTAGCTTTAACCATTAACCTGTAATATGCAGGGAGACATAGACAGTGAGTATGCATGAAAAACAGAGATACGAGTACAAACAGACTTACTTCTTGTGAAGTGGAAGGATTGTTTCAACTCAGTGTATAAAATACTGGCTTGACATCAGCACCCAAAGAGTGGCTGTCAATGGGTCCATGTCCAAGTGGAGTCCAGTGACAAGGGGTGTCCCTCAAGGGTCAGTGTTGGGACCAGTCTCCTTTAATGTCTTTGTTGGTGATATGGACAGTGGCATTGAGTACACTCTCAGCAAGTCTGTCAATGATACCAAGCTGCACGGTGTGGCTGACACACTGCAGGGCAGGGATGCCATCCAGAGGGACCTAGACAGGCCGGAGAGGTGGGCCCATGCTAGCCTCATGAGGGTCAAGTGCAGGGTCCTGCATCTGGGTTAGGCCAATCTCAAGGGTTGGTATATGTTGGGCAGTGACTGACTTAAGACCAGCCCTGAAGAAAGGGACTTGGGTGTACTGGTGGACAAGAAACTCAGTATGAGCTGTCAATGTGCCCTTGCATACCAGAAAGCCAACCGTATCCTGGGTTGCATCAAGAGATGTGTACCCAGCAGGTTGAGGTAAGTGATTCTCTCTCTCTTCTCCACTCTGGTGAAACTCCACCTTGAGTACTACACACAGTTCTGGAGCTCCTATTATAAGAATATGAACATGCTGGAGTGTGTCCAGAAAAGGGCCACCAGGATGATGTCTCCTATGGAGACAGGTTGAGAGAGCTGGGGTTGTTTGGTCTAGAGAGGAGAAGGTTCTGAGGACACCTTATTGTGGCCTTCCAGTATCTGAAGTGGGCCTACAAGAAAACTGGTTAGGGACTTCTTAGGATGTTGGGTAGTGATAGAGTTAGGGGTAATGGAGCAAAACTAGAAGTGAGCGATTCAGATTGGATGTTAGGAAGTTCTTCACCATGAGGATGGTGAGATACTGGAACAGGTTACCCAGAAAGGTGGTAGAAGCCCCATCCCTGGAAGTTTTTAAGGCCAGGTTGGATGTGGCTCTGAGCAACCTGATATAGCGTGAGGTGTCCCTGCCCACAACAGGGAAGCTGGAGCTAGGTGATCCTTGAGGGCCCTTCCAGCCCTGACAATTTTGTGATTCTATTCCATTAATACTTCTTACATTCATAGCAAATACATTTAAGCATCCCTTCACGTAAATGTTGGTTCACATATGCCTTGCATCTGGTAAACTGGATAAGGGAAACTAGGAAACATTTAGAGGATTATGCATGCATACGTAAATGCAGAAATAATAATTTTAAAAAAATGTTTTTCAGTCTATTATTGACAACAAATAGCATATATAAGTGTTTATAACTTTTTTTTTTTTTTTCCCCTCCAGTTATCAAAGGATGCATCTAGAGGCTCTAGTTAAAAGAGTAAGAGTCAACCTGGTAAATATGCTTATATCTTTCTGTGACCCAGGGTTTACATGTGTGTTCAACATTTCATGCCCTTGCAACAGACATAATCTACTTCTACTTGAGGGAAGTACATTAAAACTCTTAGCACATTTAAACTCAAAAGAGTGAGTCTATATTTTAGTTGAAAAGAGGAACAGAGTTTGAAATAAAGTAATGACCATGAAAATGTATTGAACAGCTTGAATTTCTTTTTCTTCTATTTTCTTGTCCACACAGTTCCAAACATGCCCCCACCCATCTTGAAAGCCAAAAAAGACCCCCCAAAACCAAAACAAAAACCCCCAAAAGAACTCTACAACACACTACAGAGAAAGCCTGATACATTAACACTGTAATTTATCAAGATTAAATTCCACATAGCTATAGAGTGTACAGTGTACTGGGTTGTATTTTAAATGAATGAATGAATGATAATCCACATCTGATTGTCATTTAAGGTTCAAATCTATGATCCATGCTGGCTTTTAACACTGAGGAAGTAGCTGCTCACAACATGAATGAAGATTGTGGAATCATGTCACTGGAAGTGGTTTCATAGACATTATTTACATAGCATTTCAAACCTAAACTTACTGTCATGTAGCTATCTTTAAATCAGTAAATAGTATATGTAAAAAATGATTAACGTTTTATGAAATTTGCACATACTACATAAATAGCACTTTGAATTGTTACTTGATTCATTAAATCTTCAGTCAATGACTCTTAATTATTATTTTAAATTGCACACAAGATTATTACCTTTGATAAATTTAAAGTTTTGATACTATGATTCGGTAACTTGGCATGCTTCTGAATTCCTTCTCCTAACATAAAACCCAGAAATATCTTAATGACTCTTTCAAAGTCTGATATGATGCATTCTGAAGCTAATTTACTTGGTCTATATGGAAAGTATCATTGCAACTAAGCATTTGGTCTATAAGCAAAGTATCGTTGCAACTAAGCATTTTCATTAATGTATACTTAATGATTGAATGCATCACCATAGAAAATTTGATTAACTTGATTAACTGACTCTCAATCTAATTTAATTCCTTCATTAATTTAATCTGTTATACACAAAATAAGTCTGAAATTACATTAAAAGCATGATGCCAAGTTAGGAAGGAAACTCAAAACCCCAAAAGTGGATTTTAGATTTTCTGATTTTCTTTTACCTTGTTTGTTTTACCTTTTCATACATACAATAAATGCCTTTCCAATATGCTAAACTCCTTATCCTAGTATTGTTAGTTATTCCATCTTTTCTCATGCAATAACCAGTATCAACCTATAGGAATCAGTCCACTGTATAAAGTAATTAATGAATTAATTAAAATTCAAGGGTTAATGTACAGAAGAGTTTAAAATGGATGTACATATTTTCATGCTAGGTAAGACAGAGCACATTACCACTGTTGGATATTGAACCATCAACATGGAAGATGTACTCATCTAGTCTGCCAATACTGATTTTTGCAAAGAACTAAGATTAATAAAGCTTAGAGAGGTGAAAATGGTAGGAACGTCCCCACTTTCATAGGAAAGCAAAGAACAGGTTTATGGGCTTGCAAAGAGAGCCTTGACAATTTGATACTTGTGCAAACAATACAAAGGCATTTATTTGCACCAGTAAAAAAAGAATTGTCTGTGGGGATGGAATAGTGTAAATGGATGATTTAGTTGGGGCAATCAATGAGGCAGGAATTATAAAATATGTAGTTATTATTTTATTTCCAAAACCCCCCACTACTATATACAAAGTAGTTAAATTTGGGTTCTAGTTCATTCAGAAAAATCTCCACAAAGATACTTATGGGCAATTCATTCATTTAGGAGAATCAGAGAATTGGAAAAGTTTAGCCACAAAATGGTTTTGCCCCATTTACAAATAAAAGACAGACCGGAGCCCTAGGGAACATCTGTGCTACTCATGGCGGTGGAGTAGGAATTTCAAGATAGTCCCTGTCTCCTTTATGGTAGTGTTGGGACTGCTTGGCATCTTGATAGCCATTGAGAGACTTCTAGATCTTCCCAGGCTCTAGCAGGGTGTTGGGAAAAGAAGCAGACAATCTCTGACCCAACCCTGGTTCCTCTTGGCACAGAGGTCTGCAGAGGTTCAGGCAGGATCTCTTGCAGATGTGCAGAGAGCACAACATCAGTGGTACTTCTCACCATGTTGTGAGGCACTTGATACCTTCTCCTGGTAAAATTGAGGCACTTAAGTTTCCAGGTAGTTCAAGCCTAAAACATCAGGCCTAATCTGATCTGAAGCACAAGGCAGAGCAGAACACATCGTGGAGGCCAAGAGCAGTGAGGCAGAGCAAGTTGTCTGAGCAGGGCAACACACACTGAGGCAGCTCCGTGTGGCAGAGGCAGCACAACTGCTTACAGCTTAGCTCAATTTATGTTATTCTCCAGAGTATAATGGTTCCTTTGGCCACAGAGTTCACCAATTGCAATGGCATTTGCAAAACTTATCAAATTAGGTGAAACCAGGGCTTGCTTACCCTTATCTGGGCAACACACCAACAAGTACCTAAACACCTGTGGGCACCTGTTTATCACTTTGGGAGGGGACATAATGACCCAAGCCTTTGTTTTCCTCCTGCCCTTGCTTCCACCATCAGCAGAAGGGTGGAACAAGCCAGGACATTTTTTAGGCCTATTAGCCTTCCATGACAATGGAGAAGAAGAAAGGCTAAGTTATTGATATGCTGGTATCCTACTATAGATGTAAGCATCTGTTATTTACTCCGGAAAAAGTAAACTGAAAGTTTTACTATGCCTAGAAGTGAGAGAAATTGAATGACATTAAATGATCGGAAGAATATAGTGATGTTCTGCATGCAGACTAAGTGTCCTTACAAGCTTTGCTAAGCATTACCAGAAAAATCTGACCCTATTGTTTGTTTTATATATCACTCTACCATGTCTGCATTCCCTCTAATAAAAAGAGAAATAAATCTATTGC
>VWZE01018888.1:52526-97429 GCA_013396675.1 Eubucco bourcierii
GGGAAGGGAAGGGAAGGGAAGGGAAGGGAAGGGAAGGGAAGGGAAGAATTAATAAAAAGACATTTTGTTCCCTTCCTCATTTATAACACCTTTTACATTCTCACATGGAGGCTACCAGACTCAAAGTTTTGCAAAGGTCACAAGTCTCTTTTTGTGGTCAAAGCTGTGAACAGATGCACAAAGGGATAAGACAGACATTTTAAAAAGAATAACACAGGAGCAACATGCAGGAAAATTTTGAATCTGAGATACTCCTACTGTGCAGCCAAATGCACTGCCAATAATCCACAGATGTACTGCACATGGGTGTGCAAAGCTGTGACTGTTAGAGGTGTGAAAAGAGTTTTTAGTATGTTCATTGAATAAGCACCGTACCCATCTGTTCTGCTGAAATAAGTGCAATCTACATCTACAATTTCATACGCTTGGGAAGTTAACGTTTCTGAGGAGTAATATCTGAGGCAATAAGGTATGCTCACTAGGACCAACGTGAGTAAATTTCTTCAGCATCCAAAGGTAAATATTCAGGGCTCAAAACCCAGTTAATCAGTTTTTCTCACTTTTGTTTCTGACAAGCCATTTCCTGTCTATTCCATTTCAACCTGTATTATCTTTGCAGGGCAGAGTAGTAGCATACCTGGACAAAATCCTCTTTTGTACATTATTAATGGTAACAAGGAAATTGAACAACAAGCTGCATGGTAGTTACTTTTTAAATAGTGAGTTCAAGACAGATGGTTCTTTCTAACTTAATCACTGAGGGAATGATATGCATATCCTGAGGCTTGAAAAAATAGCAGAAAATATTTTGAGAGTACATCTTCAATTTTGAATCCTGAAATTTCATTCACAAAGGAAGATGAGCCCAAAGGCAGATTAATTAAAACAAACCAAACCAAACCCACAAATACAAACAAGCAACATCCCCAACCCTGCCCCCAAAACCAAAAAGCAACAAAAAGCAACAACACCCCCCAAAAAAACCAAATCAAAACAGAACAAAAAAACCCAACCCACCTCAAAACAAAGAAAGAAAAAACACAACAAAAACAACCACAAGAAACCATGAAAGAATCCCAGAACAAAACACCAAAACCTATGTACTTCAAATGCGATGAAGTCGAGTTTTAAAACCCTCTGCATCTGAACAGGTGAACAGTTGCTGACTAAGTCTCATTATGATCAGCAAGGAGGGGAACATATATTTGAGCTCCCTAGGGCCCAATCACATAGACATCTCTTTAGCATAAGTAATACATAAACCCTTCCTGTATTAAACCCTGTTATAACCATAAATGTTTATTGAGATGATAATAGTCAGAGCACTCATTTAGAACTGGGACAACAGCATTAATTTGTATCCTTGGTTCAACTGGAATTCTGCCCTTCCAGAAGATGAGGGTTCAGCTGTGAAAAATATAGAGGTTACATATTTTCTAGGAGGGCTGTATCTCCTACTCCTTTAGCGGTTTTAAAGTTGTTCTAGAGAGCAGCAAAGGAAAGATTGTATTTGCAGAGAGAGCTGTGTGTAAAAAAGGATCAAAGGATCCTCGGTCTAGTGGGGAGACATATGTGTCCAGATTTATTTATGTATTTAGCATTAATCAGCCATTGAAAAATTAAAAAAAGAAAAATATATCTTTGTTGTACGCAAAGATAAATGGAAATTAAGAAATACTGGGTTCTGGGTTCTGGGAAAACTTCAAAGCTTGAAAGACACTAATCACTGTAAAACTGAGTAGTTCTGTTTGTTTTAGGGTCATAAGGTGCAACCCAGACCCACAACTCCACTCCAGAACCTTTACTGTTCTCACGTATAACTGGTAACACCTGCAACCCCAAATCTCTATCGATTCTATTTCAGTGATGTGCAGTTTCAACTATGCTACACTTTTCGGAATAAATATTTGTCTTGTGGTCTGTTTGTGATTCTACTGATTTACTTTCCATGTGAATTGCTGTCATCTGCCAAGGCAATAGGAAAGGGGTATTTTTGTGGATTTTGAGATGGCAGAATTCTTTTAGAAGAAATAATAGAACTGGATTAATTCTGTGATGTTTATAATTTTGTTTGCAATACTGAAAATTCACAAAACAATGTGCTCACATCACACCTCTGTAAAAATTGGCATGACCCTGCTCTATATAGTCGTCATTTATTCACTGCTGATGGACACTCCAATAAGAAATTTGATGCTGCAAGGTTTAAACTTCATATTAAAACTGAATTGGCACCAAGATTAACTTAAAAATGTATGTGATCAAGTTGAAATGATAGAGACTGAAATGTAAAATCAAGCATAATCAAAACAATTGCTTAACAATCATGGACAGAGGTAGCGGGTGCACCCTCAACAAGTTTGCAGATGACACCAAGCTGTGTGGCACAGTCAACTTGCTAGAGGACAGGAATGGCATCCAGAGGGACCTGCACAGGCCGGAGAGGTGAGCCCAAGTCAACCCCATGAAATTCAACAAGGTCAAGGGCAAGGTCCTGCACCTGGGTAGGTAAAATCCCAAGCACAAATCCAGACTGGGTGGTGAATGGCTGGAGAGCAGCCCTGAGGAAAAGGACCTTGGGTTCTGGGTTGATGAAAAGCTCAACATGAGCCTGTAGTGCGCGCATGCAGCCCAGACAGCAACCAAGTCCTAGGCTGCATCAAGAGCAGCGTGGCCAGCAGGGCAAGGGAGGGGATTCTGCCACTTTACTCTGCTCTCGTCGGACCCCATATGGAGTACTGTATGCACTTCTGGAGCCCCCAGCGCAGGAAGGACATGGAACTATTGGAGCAGGTCCAGAGGAGGGCCACAAAGATGCTCAGAGGGCTGGAGTAACTCTGTTATGAGGACAGGCTGAGAGAATCGGGGCTCTTCAGCCTGGAGAAGAGAAGGCTTCCAGGAAACATTATAGTAGCCTTCCAGTATCTGAAGGGGATCTACAGGAAGGTTGGGGAGGGACTATTTACAAGGTCTTGTAANAGTGGGAGGTGTCCCTGCCTATGGTAGGGGGTTGGAACTAGATGATCCTTGAGATCCCTTCCAACCTTACCATTCCGTGATTCTATGAATTTGCTACTTCAAAGATAATGTATACATTCTGGTCATTGGAGGCTTCATTGTATTCACCAAGATCTCCATGATGCACTAAGAATCATCCAGCTCGTGCAACTTTTCTCCTACAGTAAAGACATAAAACACTGCAACCCAAATCAAGCAGCAAGTAATTAATTAGAATGTTGCAATATTTATATTTAATGTAATTTATTTGATAATATTCAGACCATCAGCAGAAAACACTGAAGGGAGACATTTGTTTCAGATAGATCTCTTCATTACACATAGTGGTCTCTTGCATTCATTGCTACTGTAGTTTCTTCATTCTTCAATAGCACTTTCAATCCCCATATGTGTGACTTTCATTATTATGGATAATTTTTACTTAGAATGTGTGATTTAATTTTAATGCAGGAATCTAAATCAAAATCCTTTGCTATTTAGTGGCTCTCTAATGTAATAAAAACAAGTAAGGCTTAGCCCTCTGTTTTTGTGCTCAGGAGCATTTTGGTTGTATTTGAATTATGATAAAATTAGTCAGAAGAGCCTGACTGAAATGTGGATAGAAAGTTTCCCTATATGAAGCTGGAGAATAATTACTTTATTTTTTTTTTTAATATAAAAATGCTGCAAGCAACAGCTTGTTACTTCATCATCTATCACCATTTAACCTTGTTTGTCCTCCTGTTGATAGAATAACACAATTAAGAGGTTCTCCCTTTGAATTAACAGTGTTTGAAGTTTAAACTGTCTGTATTTTATGAAAGCTGTGTTTTCTTAGTTCCATAAAGACATCTGTGAATTATTCTCTGGGGTTTGCTCACTCCTAGTATCTCTAGGACTGCATAACCAATGAAAGATTTTCTCTTGCTGGCACATAGCCAAGGCAAGCCATGATCTAATAGTGCAAATTATTTTTCTCTTTTACACTGGGGAACTACTGTATTAAAAGCTAGCTTCCTTTTCTAGCTCCAGGAGAGCAAAGCACAGACAGGTGTAACCTCTTTGATTGCACTGGAACCAGTCTCAAGACCCTCAACAGTCAATGCTTCAGTGCACAAACATGAAGGAAAAGGAGCATATTTTCCTTACTTTCCATTTTTAAACCATAGCCTAATCAGCAGCTTCATAAAAGTGTTCTGTCTTGTGCATATTTTTTTTTTCTCTGTCTGAATACAGAGCAGAATATATGGGAAATTATGACATTGAAAGAATGATGTTATTTTTATCTAGATGTTATCTGTCAATCCTTACATGATTTCAGGCTTGAAATTTAAGAACTACAAATGGTGTTAAAAAACAGACTACTGTAGGGTGACTTTTAAGAAAAAAGACTTGAGCTAGGACATTGTACCATAAAAGATGAATCCGCTTTCTGTTGTTTACTTCCACCTCCCACATTGCACCCAAACAAAGAGGAAAGAGATGTGGAAAGAAGAGGTTTACCGATTCAGAATACTGTGGGAATGGAAAGAAACACAGAAATAGTGTTATCTAAAGTGTGGAAAAATAAGTTTTCTGTTATATCATATTTATTTTATGTTTTTGTGCTATCTTCAAACCAGTTTACCTTAACCAGATGATTACATCTGTGCTGCTGCTGCTGCTGTCTCATTTCTAAAGGTAGATGTGTTGCTGGCCCTTCTGCTGTTCCAAAATCACTTTCACTGTAAAGAGTTTCCCGAGATGTAATATCAATAGTCAATAACTCTTAATTGTTTGTGGGGTTTTTTGTTTGTTTGTTTGTTTGTTTGTTTGTTTTCCAATTATAAGTTTAAATGGTCCTCTGAGTACTCTGCATCATATGTTTCTGTGCACTAAAAACCTATCAGCTCTCTGGACATGAGCAAGGGTGACCAGATTCAGGAGATGGCTGATCAGGGTCACTTTTTCAGTTCTGTGGCAGGGGCACCTTGATATTGGATCATGTAACCTATTCCTCTCACTGTGTCACTTAACCCTTGCCTTTGCGTGATGCATTGTTGGAGGTAACACACATTTCTCTAGGATGATGGAAAAGTCAGTTTACCAGTTTTCTGTGGGAATAAATGCCAACACTCAAGGAGGTGCTGTGAAGAAATGACTCCCGCAGTCTTAAAGATGCATATCTGAACTTTTTACCAGCTCAAGTGCTTCTTTCTGAGGATACAGTTTAAAACTAATTTTGATGTGATGTTCTTTGGTTTCTGCTCTCCCTTTCTGCGGTCTGTGACTTCACTGTCATGAGTATTTCTGTGAGGATTGTCAGACTGTGCCCTCCTCACCAAACTCTCTCATTTACTTCTATATCACCAATTAGGCAATATGACAAACTACACTGATATAACTCTATGGGTTTCAGAAACCAGGTTTTGTCTGTGATTTGACCTGTAAATTACTCTGTAATTTCTGGCCATTGCCCTGGACTTCCTTCCCTCTGTATTGGGAAAAGTTCCATTCCAGCTGGATGGTAACATGTTGTGTTTTGGTACTGACCACGCTGAGTCCGTCACCAAGATCAGTTTGGAACATTCAACTATAACTGAAGACAAGTGTGAGGGCTATTGCTGTAATGCTAAACTTATGTGCAGCTCACTTGTGTGAAAAGGCACTTCAATGAAACTTCTGGAAGTCTCCTAGTTTAGAAAGCTGGTCTGTATCTTCCTTTGTTGGTGGTTTGTATCAATATATACTTATGAACTACATATATATTAACAACAATGCGTCAAATTTAAAAAAGAGGGACAATAGAGTAAAGAGGGGAATAAAACTGTTGTAATCTTTTGCAAAGGCAAAAATAACACAGAAGTGTCATATAGTAGGCCCATACTCATGCAATCCACCAGTAAGGAGTGATTTCACCTTCACTTCACTGCCACGATACCTCATGAGCATGCCAAGGTCTATAAAGAGGATTCTGATGGGCCTCTAAAAGGAGCAGTTGACTGCCTCTCTTGCAGTGGCTGGAATGAGCCATTTTGTCCATCAGCCAGACAGTTCTTTCCTCTGACACATGTTTTTTTCCCATTTCATATTTTTTTCCCATTTCTTTATTCATTTTCAACCTGGTTATGTAAGCCATATTTTTTTTTCCTTATATATTTGCCTGTATAATTCTCCCTAAATATTTCAGGCTGGAAACAAAAAAAAAATAATTAATTCTTAATTAGTACTGGAACATGTGCCAGACAACTCATTTTACAAATAGTATGACAGATTAAGAACAAAAAAACCAACAACCCAACTTTAAAATTCTCACAAATAGATATTTATGTAGAGATTTTTTTAGAAAATGTCTTAGATCAACATAAGATCAAATGTTAGATTTCATACTCATTTGACGTGCAGATACACTGCAAATGTAGACATTTTATTAAGTCCTGATCATCTTACTAGTTACAAATTATTAACACTTTCTAAGCCTCATAATTTCTATTGATGTATTTTTATTTTAAAAAAAATATTATTGAATTTATATCTAACTAATGTCAAGGCCAACATACAAAGTTGGGAATAATTCTTGGCATTTATAATTCCAGAAGTGTCACATATTTCATGTGTATATGAAAGACTGTGAGCACCATCACTCTGATGAAGCAGACATTTTATATGTAAGAAAACCAAGAAAGAAAAGGATTACCTGCTGTTACCTTAATTATCTGATAAGCTAAAACCACTGGACATGAAATTTTCTTCTAAACTACTAAGTTTTTTGCTTCAAGTATGACTCTATACTTCATAAAATCATAGAATGGTAAGGTTGGAAGGGACCTCAAAGATCATCTAGTTCCAACCCCCTGCCATAGGCAGGGACACCTCCCACTAGTACAGCTCACTCAAGACCTCGTCCAACCTGGCCTTGAACACCTCCAGGGAGGGAGCAGCCACAACCTCCCCGGGCAACCTGTTCCAGTGTCTCACCACCCTCACTGCAAAGAATTTCCTTCTAACAACCAGTTTAAATCTCCCCTCTGCCAGTTTAAACCCATTGCCCCTTGTCTTGTCATTGCAAGACCCGGTAAATAATCCCTCCCCAGCCTTCCTGTAGCCCCCTTCAGATACGGGAAGGCTACTATAAGACCTCATCAAAGCCGCCTCTTCTCCAGGCTGAAGAGCCCCAACTCTCTCAGCCTGTCCTCACAGGAGAGCTGCTCCAGCCCTCTGAGCATCTTTGTGGCCCTCCTCTGGACCTGCTCCAGCAGTTCAATGTCCTTCCTGCGCTGGGGGCTCCAGAACTGCACACAATACTCCAGGTGGGGTCCGATGAGCAGAATAAAGGGGAAGAATCACCTCCTTTGCCCTGCTGGCCACACTGCTCTTGATGCAGCCCAGGACTCAGTTGGCTGTCTGGGCTGCATGCGCACACTACAGGCTCATGTTGAGTTTTTCATCAATTACTTTGTTCAACATATAAGTTTACAGTGAATGTTGGGCATCACGAATGTCTTTTACCTTGATAACTGGGACTTCTGTTAAGAAATTCTTGCTGTCTTACTGCATTCTGTTGTTATAAAAGTTTGTTATTATTATTATTATTATTATTATTATTATTATTATTATTATTATTATTATTATTATTATTATTATTATTATTATTATTATTAATTGCAGATTGAGGAAAAAATGTCTAATGCCAATTGAAAGACATATCTGGCATCCTATTTTTCTTTAAAAGTTCTTTGGTAACCCACTTCACTTATTTAAATGTAGATTTTATAGCTAATATTACAACTGGGTCACCACTGGGCCAAAAAAATTCCAGTTTTCCTGATGAAAATAAATCAGAATTGTTTCAAGAAAAGTCTGTTTTTTCTCCTGTGAGAAGTTGACTGTTTCATAGCTTCAAGTCTTGTTCATATACTGGAATGGTCATAAATCAGGTATTTCTCAGATGTGTGAGGGGTCAATAGAACAGAGAAATTGTTCTGAATGTCCCTCTCCAAGCTGAAAAATGTTTGGTTGAAACTAACTGCTACTGCTTTATAGTTCATTATAGACGGGAATGATATGAATGCTTCATATTCATACCACAGTTGTCTGTAACATAGAGATTACATTTTTTTTCTCCTGAGGGAAATATCTGCAAAATTGAATATTTCAAGTATATAAAAAATACTGAAGAATTTATAATTAGAAATAATGGGTGTTGTCCTCCAGAAACAACATTTTATAGGTCTAATTTTTGATAATCAGTTTGGAAATTAAACACAAAATGCCATCTCCCTTGTCTAGAAAGAAAACGTAGTGCAATATGGAAAGTTGCAGCTTCCATGTTACTCTCCTACTGCTGAATCTGCTGAGAAGAGCAAAGGAAGTTTAGTCAAGACATATAGCAGTATCATTGAAAATGTAATGATTTCTTTTTCAAGAAAGAAAAGTTTGAGATCTAATCTTTTGTCATAAAACAGTCAACAGAAAATTATTCATATTTCATTCCTATTTTGAATTGGTTCTTAACTTGCACTAAATTTCCATTTAATTTTTACCCTTCTAGATCTCTAGAAGAGAAAAAAATCCACATTACAAATCCCCAGGTTCTCATTCTTTTTATGAAATGTAGTCCTACAGGTTCACAAGGATGTGGATTCTCTTTTATAATGTTATTCTTTCTTGCCTGCTTCACTTTGGAAAATCTTGGTATCAGTTGATATATTTATGGATGCTGGCATGTGGCAGGTGTTAGGGCAGTAGGTAGATCTTCCAGGCTGTGTCTGGTGCAGCAAACTTTTCTAACCACCAAGGTAGTGATAAAATTAATAGAAAAATAATGATTCATATCCAAGATCTGCCATTCCTCAGAACAGTTACTCTCATCTATAGCATTATAAAATTGAGGTCCCATGTCCTCTGAAAACAATTAAACTTTGGAATATATATGAATGGTTCAGAACAAGAGTATTGTATAATCTTCATACAATATATCTATTCTATTTCTTTAAAAAAAAAATAAAATGCAAAGTAAAAAAAAAAAAGATACCTCTTTTCTTGTTTTTGCTTTCCCAAGCTTTTGTCAGTGCTTTCAGAATGCATCAGGACTGTAAGACAACACCCTGTCTTCGTTTCTACACATTGTTTGTGTACCAGGCTCAGAACTGCCATTTCACATCACAGCACATTGATTTTTAATGTTCTTTTAATTTAGGCTAAAGATGCAGAAATCTTAGCTCAGTTAGGCTGCATGATGACCTGCATTTGAACTTCTTCTTACCAGCTGCTCTTAGGTCTCTGATAACAAAGCTTTTATAAAACCACAATTAGGGAATAAAAAAAAAAAAAAAAAGGAGGAGAAAAACCCCCCAATCAACACACTCTTTAAATGACATTATAGGCTGTCTTTAATTACATTTTAACATTATTTTTGTTCAGTCAATAACAAATATGTGCTTTCAAAATGGTTGCAAGTGACACAGGATTTTAACAGATGCAATAATCTCACTTACTTCTGTCTCATTCACTCTTTAGATCTATTGCTGTTATCTGATTTACTAAGACATAGCAGCTGGTACGCCCTTTTGAGCTAGCTCTGTAAGATTAAATTCTGCCACCTTGACCTAGCATAAATATTGAGAAGTGGCATATCCCAGGTTCATCATGGGATCTGGTGCATGAAATTAATGCTGGAAACTAGGATAACACAGTGACAGTGACACGGATGTGTCAGTTTGGGTAATTCTGGAGTTCTGGAAGAGGGGAAAAGTTCAGTAAGACTGTATTGCCTTACTGAGTAGTGCAAAAGAATACTGTTCCCATGTTTAGGTTCGCAAGGAGTAGTAAGAATAATTATTGTCTTATATAAAAGTCATTGATATGATCTGGTATAGGAAACTTGCAAAGCTTCTGCAGCCCTCTTTTTACAGTCTGACAGTACAGCTTGCATTTCAGTTAGGAAAAGAACAGAAATGCTCCTGAAATGTTGGAACAGTGAAATTGGAAGCTGGTCCTGTGATATCAATAGATGTTGCTGTGGACTTTACTAGATATTTTAAGCAAGCATAGACTGCAGAAATAACTGGTTTTTTCGTCTTTTTTCTTTTTTCTTTTTTCTTTTTTTTTTTTTGATAGAAAGTATGGCTAAAAAAGAGGGTATTTTTAGTATACCTTTATTATTCTTATAGAGCCAATTTTAGCTCAACCTTCTATTTCTAAGGGATGATAAAAAGCCATGGAAAACTGTTGTATTCTTGGTTTCATTCCCAATGGCATACTGGCATACTACTTACACAAGAATGCCTTGAGCGGTATTCTGTAAACTAAACTATGATTATGCATATATGAGCACTGGGCCAATAAAGCACAAAATTTGCTATCTACATTTATAACTGCTGCCTGGTATCACTTTCTATTAAGAAAAAGAAGGTTTCTTTCTATACTAACATGCTGAAGAAAACAAATTAACTTGAAAATCTTTGTGTAGGAATACGCACACAGAGTTTAAATTAATCACACGTTCTTCGGTAAATGCAAATGACTTTGCTGGTTTGGTACTATGAATCTTAAGTTATTCATTTATTTCCAAATCAGAATTTTACTGTTGATCAAACTAGACAGTGTAGATCCTAATAAAATAATAATTTGGTCTACAGTAAATGTCATTCTTAAGTACTGTTCAGAGTGTAGGCTTCTAAAGGGCAAAATCGACTCAATTTTTTAAAAAACAAAATTAAAAAAAAATACACCATAACAGATGCTTTAGCATATGGCTGGGTTTTAAGGGAGTGCATAGTTGAGCACAGAAAATAAATAAGGACATGACAAGCCACACTACCCTCCCCTTATTCTTTTGCCCCACAGATACACTAATCACATGGTCACCAGATGGCATATACAGAACTTTGAATGCAGTACTATATTTATAGCCACCAATTTGTGGCCTTAAAATCTGAATAGTAAAATGCTTAATTCATACGGTTGAAAATAAGCATGCTGATATTGTTTATTGTTGTTGTTATTACTATTCGGAGTACAGGAAAAGATTGGTTCATGCAACCCAAGTGGACAACTGTGCCTTGAAATTACTTCAGTGATATTTAGGCCTGGTGGAAATAGCAAGGACAGAATCATCTACTGCTCTGAGTTGAAAAGCACTGATTTTAATTCTGTCAGAAACCCTGGGAAGGTTATATGACTCCCCACAGTGCCTTGGTGTTTGTGTAAGCAAGTATCTCAGAGGTGGCTTTTTGCTCCCTATCCTGCCATTACCATTATCCTCATGTCCCTCTTAGTCATGCAGGCCTTACCAAGTAGATATCCTTCCAGTGTCAGTGTTCCAACTGGATCCTATGGCAGAGTTCCCTAAAGTCTTGTTTCCACCGAAACTGTAACAAGAGTACCAGCAGTGCTGTACATCGAAGCAACATCTTGTATGATCTTACTAGTCGAGGCCACAAGAGGGGGAACGAGATAACGAAGATAACAGTCACCACATGATTGATTGCATGCCCCAAATCCTCTTTCAGTTTCATTTGCTCTTCGAGTTTTCTGGGTTTGAGTAAATAATCATTAATCTTTCGAGAGCTGCACATCGGAAATTTTCAATCGAAAGGCAAATGAAATGGTACTGGAGCAATGCTCACCTTTATCTTGTACCATAGACTAACCAACAGAGACTGGATGTTTGTACAGATCTAATATTAAATATCACATAGGAAAAAAAATACAAATTAAATTTAATTAAAATAACATATTTCTGTCTTGAAAATGTTTCTTTGATGGAGGTTACTGCAGAGGCTTAGATAGACTGCGGGTTGTGAGCCTTTATCAGTTTGAGGATAAATGTTCAGATTTGTTTGTGCATTTTTGTTTTATGTCTCAAGGAACAGAGTACATAATCACACTCTGACTACTTTAAGGAAATTAATTTACATTACAGTACAGATACACATCAATTAAAATCATGACAGCATCATGAATATATAGATTTAAGAAAGCAAAGTGTAGGAAATATGTAGTGCAGTTACAATGGTAGCCACACTGGTATTAGGAAGACCTGAACTGATAATATAGGTATATTATCATCTTTCAGAGTGTTTATGTAGCTGTCTTAATGAGTTTACACTGTCACCCGGAGACCTTTATTGAACTTTCTGTTTAACGACAGTGTTGAGGAAAGTATGTAAAGTAGGTAAAAGATATTATCTTAGACTATCAAGTACCCTTTTTGTTTCTTCCCTTTGCTTTATTATTTGAATGCTATGTTGTTAAAGTTGTTTGAAGACCACCAGGGGACTGTGGCGGTTCATAACGTTGTAGTGCTGAAAATAATGTGTTTGATTTATTTTTAATGCGCATACAGTAGAGATTTTGTTTGTCAGAAGCCATAGGGAACAAAGTTGGTTATTATACATTAGCAGCCTCCATTTAATGTAATAGGGAATGTAATTAGATCATAGACAGAAACCTGATTTTAAAATGCACTGCTGTATGTTAAATGGACTGATATTAAAATGTTCTGCTGTCATAAGAATATGCACATCTCTAGGAAATAAAAATTAAAAAAAAAAAGTGATGAAAAGAGACAGACAATAGAAATTAGCAGAGACATGCCTGTATTTCTCACAGTACATATTACTTTATTTCTAATTTTTTTTGATTAATTTATTTTCTCCACTTCCTTGTTACAACATAAAAAGAATAATCAGAGGGAACAAAAACAAAATAAATGAGAGGAACGGTTTAATCATTTCAAACGTGCCAAATCTTCTGCAAGTAATCATAAAGACTGATTGAAGTACATATGTATATCTTTATATCAGGAAGCCAAATCAGTTTAGTATTTAGCTGAGATTGACAACATGCTTTCAATATGTATTTATATCTATATCTATATCTATATATCTATATATATATATCTATATATATATATCTTTCCTCCTCTTCTTTTTATTTTTTCTTTTTGAGAATTTAATTTTAAGTAATACATTCCTTTCATGGATTTCTATGGAAGACAAAATATGTATTACCATTGTAAAACTGTAGGTGTTTTTTGTCTCTCACAGTGTCAATTTCATACTTTTCCTGCAGTATAGATTCCTTGGAAGTATAACTATCAGTGTCAGGAAAACAAGGTGAAAATCAGAGCAGTAATTAAGTTTACATGAACTTTGTGGTTTGGTTTTGTTTTGGTTTATTTTTCCAGTATATTTGTACTGTTTACTTTTCAGATGGAGACATCTTTTATAGATCTTGGAATTAAAGCTTTCATACTCAAAACTTACCTTCTATAATTAGCAATAGGATAAAACAACAAAAGAAATATATTCACTTCAGTTTTCCCATTTCTGCAGTTCATGGCACAGCTCATAGTATTATCATAGCATTTATTTCAGGTTTCTTATTTAGCATGTTAGCAAGTCTGATCGTAGTTAGGTCTACTCAAAACCATCTTGAGCAGCCATACAGAAATTTTCCTTGTTTTATTTTGTTTTACTGCAGAGAGTTGGAAAATATGCTGGATACTCCAATCCAGTCCCCTGCTACAACAAACAGTAAGCGTCACTGCCTGTTGAATGACAGATGCTTTGCTGTTCTGACAAAAGTAGTTGTGTGAGCCACCTGGAAGACCACAGACCACCACTTACTCGCAAGCCATTGTCATAAAATATTTCTCGATTTACCATCTGCTTTTCTGAAATGTCCCTGAAATTAAATATCTTAATGGAAACCTGGAATGGTGTGATATTGGATGGTTAAACATAAAACTTTCTGAGTTCAGCAAAGGAATAAACCACAGCTGCTCTTATCTCTGTTTGTGCTGTTACTATTTTGAAAACCCATGCTCAACCTCTTTGTGTGCAATATATTCGACATATTTAGAGTCAATTTCAGCTTTTTATGTATCACGCCACATATTTATGCACTACTCTTATTTATCTTTTTTCTTAACAAAATAATTTTGAGCTCTCAGAAATTGTAAATATATTGCTCAAATTGTTAGAATGTATAAAAGTTGAAGACCACAATATTTATCATATAAATTTGCAGGCACTGAGGTTATTCATTTGGATAAAACTCTGTGTGTGTTTCCTAGATCAGATGTATATGACCGTAATGGGTTTTGTTAAATAGAACCTGCTCTCATATCAGTTTACAGTGACAGTTACTTATAAGCAAGTAACTCACTTAAGGAGCAATTGTGTAGGAAAGGCTCAAGTTAGTAATTATATTTCCAAAGAATTCTTAATTGAACAAGAAAAGAGTTGGCAGGAATGTTTTGGGTCTGGTTTTTAGTGGGTTTTGTGGTTTTGTGTGTTTTTATGGGGGTTTTTTAATGGGTTTTTTTGAAGGGGATTTTGTTTGAGTTTTGGGGTTTTGTTTTTTGTTTGGGGTTTTTTTGCATATAGTGCTATGAAAAGTTTTTAAATAATGAAAAAATATTTTTAAAAATTCTTATAATTATTAAACTCACTGGATTTACTCTAAGACCACAAGAATTATGTTTGATTCATATTATAGATGATAGAATTTTCCTAAGAGTACTTATGTGTTGAAAGGTTTGGAAGACATTGTTGAAAACATTTGGTAAATGCTAAGAGAGGCAGAAGAATGCAAACATCCTAGTATTGATACAACTTGTACAGGTGAGGTCTTCTATTTTTATACACCATCTAAGCTTGTCACTTGTCTTCATAGCCATACCTATCATTTGGAAAATGTTTAATTTGCTTGTATGACCAAAATATTACCATTGAACCTGTTTTGATTTGTAGTGTTTTTGTTGCTGTTGCCTTTTTTGCTTTTTTGGCATTTTTTAAACATCTTAAATCTACCCTAAAAGATCCTGTTGCTGAGCTTAAATAGCTCAAAGGTTCATATATGCACATGTGTAAGTGTTAGTAGAAAATTTTTGTGTGCAATGTATGAAGCAGGATTTGCAGGGAGAAACAGCTGGTGATCAAACAATTCATCTGCAAAAAAATCTCTTTTGAAGCAGTTCACAGTCAGATGTGTCTGAACTGTCTGCTGGAAGGACAGAGATGCCCTTGTGGAAGATCAGCAGCAGATGCACAGTCTCATAGAAAAGGTAAGCACAGGAGTTAAAAAGTTCAGGGTAGGCCTTAAGTGTTTTCAGTATTTTAAGCAAGGAAATATTCCCAGTTTACATGTACCTGAGTCTGTAAAAAACATGACTGTTAAGGACCATATAATGACAAAAGATACTGATTTCCCTTGCTGAGTTGTTGATTTCTTGATTCTTAGATTCTTTCATATGTTTTAATTCCATTCCAGTTTCAGTCAGGTAAGGAAGGTTGCAGCCCTGAGGAAAAGGACCTGGGGATCTTGGTTCATGAAAAGCTGGACATGAGCCTGCAATGTGTGCGCGCAGCCCAGACAGCAACCAAGTCCTGGCTGCATCAAGAGCAATGTGCCCAGCAGGGTAAGGAAGGGGATTCTGCCCCTTTGCTCAGACCCCATATGGAGTACTGTGTGCAGTTCTGGAGCCCCCAGAAGGACATGGAACTGTTGGAGCAGGTCCAGAGGAGGGCCACGGAGATGAACAGAGGGCTGAAGAAGCTCTGCTATGAGGACAGCTGAGAGAGTTTGGGCTCTTCAACCTGGAGAAGAAAAGGTTTTGATGAGACCTTATAGTAGCCTTCCAGTATCTGAAGGGGGTCTAGAGGAAGGCTGTGGAGGGACTATTTACAAGGTCTTACAATGACAGGACAAGGGGCAATGGGTTTGAACTGGCAGAGGGGAGACTGAAACTGGATGTTAGGAGGAAGTTCTTTTCAGTGAAGGTGGTGAGACCTTGGCACAGGTTGCCCAGGGAGGTTGTGGATGCTCCCTCCCTGGATGTGTTCAAGGCCAGATTGGATGAGGCCTTGAGTAACCTGTACTAGTGGGAGGTGTCCCTGCCTATAGTAGGGGGTTGGAACTAGATGATCTTTGAGGTCTCTTCCAACCTTATCATTCTATGATTCTATGATATACACTTTAAAAAGCCATAGTTGTGCCTGGGTTGTGGAAACTGGAAGGAATGCAATACTGCTCTGGTATGTGTGTGGGATAGTACAACTGGAAATAAAGTAAAATTTATATTTTTTTTCTTCGTATAAGAGCTTGTGTGAGAAAAGTAAGCATCACGTGAAATGGCACATGGATGTGTTATTTCAAATGTAAAATAAAGATTTTCAAACTATTATATACAAAATAATCCTATGCTATTTATTTTTATCATAGTCCTTATGCAGTGACAACAACTATGTCTGATTATTTTCCTGCTGTAGTTTGTAGGAGAATATTAAATTCATTACATGGCTACCTAGTTTTATGCTTTTCTCTCTTCCATAAAAAAAGAAAAATTAAAAAATTACGTGTTTAAAAATAATTCTTATAATTATAAAGCTTATAGAAAGATGTTTTTTTCAGATTCTTAAAACCTGTATCCTCAATAATGTCTCTTTAAGGAGTAGATGGGGGTTTTGTGAGGGTATTAGAAATAAGCCCAGTATCTCTAAATGCCATTCATCATAATCATAGAATCATAGAATCATAGAATGGTAAGGTTGGAAGGGACCTCAAGGATCATCTAGTTCCAACCCCCTGCCATAGGCAGGGACACCTCCCACTAGTACAGCTCACTCAAGGCCTCATCCAATCTGGCCTTGAACACATCCAGGGAGGGAGCAGTCACAACCTCCCTGGGCAACCTGTGCCAGTGCCTCACCACCCTCACTGTAAAGAACTTCCTCCTAACATCCAGTCTAAATCTCCCCTCTGCCAGTTTAAACCCATTGCCCCTTGTCCTGTCATTTCAGGACCTTGTAAATAATCCTTCCCCAGCCTTCCTGTAGGCCCCCTTCAGATACTGGAAGGCTACTATCAGGTCCCCTCTAAGCCTTCTCTTCTCCAGGCTGAAGAGCCCCAACTCTCTCAGCCTGTCCTCATAGCAGAGCTGCTCCAGCCCTCTGATCTTCTTTGTGGCCCTCCTCTGGACCCGCTCCAACACTTCCATGTCCTTCCTGTGCTGAGGGTTCCAGAACTGCACACAGTACTCCAGGTGGGGTCTGACGAGAGCAGAGTAAAGGGGCAGAATCCCCTCCCTTGCCCTGCTGGCCACGCTGCTCTTGATGCAGCCTAGGACTCGGTTGCTGTCTGGGCTGCATGTGCACACTGCAGGCTCATGTTGAGCTTTTCATCAACCCAGACTCCAAGGTCCTTTTCCTCAGGGCTGCTCTCCAGCCATTCACCACCCAGCCTGTATTTGTGCTTGGGATTGTGCCTACCCAGGTGCAGGACCTTACACTTGGCCTTATTGAATTTCATGAGGTTGGCCTGGGCCCACCTCTCCAGCCTGTCCAGGTCCCTCTGGATGGCATCCCTGCCCTCTAGCAAGTCGACTGTGCCACACAGCTTGGTGTCATCTGCAAACTTGCTGAGGGTGCACTCCATTCCTCTGTCCATGTCACTGACAAAGATGTTAAACAGCACTGGTCCCAGCACTGACCCCTGAGGGACACCACTTGTCACTGATCTCCAGGTGGACATTGTGCCGTTGATCACTCTCTGGGTTCGACCATCCAGCCAATTCCTTATCCAGCAGTGGTCCATCCATCAAGTCCATGTTTTTCCAGTTTGGTGACCAGGATGTCATGTGGGACAGAGTCAAATGCTTTACTCAGGTCCAGGTAGATGACATCAGCTGCCCTTCCCTTGTCCACTGTCGCAGTGACTTCATCATAAAAAACCACTAAATTTGTCAGGCAAGATCTGCCCTTGGTGAAGCCGTGCTGGTTCCCACCAATCACCTCTGGTTTGTTTTCCATTTGCCTTAGCAGGACTTTCAGCAGGATCTGATAATGTTGAAACAGCATTTTTCAAGCATGGTGAAGTGAGAGTAAAGTGGCTGCATCCATGTGAAAAAGAAAACAATAAAGTTTTCTTTTAATAAAAACCAGCAAAACAGAAAAAAAACCAAGACACTTCTTCTCAACACCTCATGCTTTCTCCAAAACAAAAACAAGCAAGCATAAGTTGTTCACAGTTACATCCCTGGTTCCTGTGAAAATGGAAAGCAATCTGTGGAGTATAAAACACCTGCTACACACATAGACAAGCAAGATTTATATACATTTAAAGATATTTTGCTGTATATCAGCAAGATATGCTCTCTTTCAAAGAAACCAAATTTAAAGCAATTGTTCTCTCTTAAGACAGTGATAATTGCTAGTCATGTATGACAACAGTATAAATTATAAGTGCTATTTTAGCCTACCACAGACACTGATCCTAAGTTTAAAAGAGAAGGGAAAAAAATAAGTATTTCCCTTTGCCTATACTTTTGTCCAACATTTTATATGAAAAGTTCCATATAATACTAAAAGACATCCCCTTAGTGTAAATACTGCTTTCCTAAATTAGAAAGATATACTGTCATCTGTGAGCCCTCGTGTGCCACAGATTGTGTCCCATGGATTAGGCAGAGGGTGACAGAGTGGTAAAGAGCTTTAGTCTTCCTTTTTTTTTTCTGAAGTCTTACCACTTTTGGCAAGATTTGCTGTCCCACAACAGGTTAACATAGACACATATGAACATCTAACTAGATATCCATTTCAAGCTGTCTTTGGACTTGACTCTACAATCTTGAAGTATGTAGGTAGTATTTCCTTTCCAGATCACTTTGCTGGCTTTTGCACACAATACTTTTCTGGAGTCCATCAATCAACAGTCCTCAATGAGCCATCAGAATGATGCATGTACAGAGACAATACAGTTGAGATACGGTACACATAAGTATGTAGAAGCTAGACTGGCCTTTTTTTAATTTCTAACGTGGTCTGAAAATATTGAAGGTCATTAAAATGAGATGAAATTAAGTTTGTCTTTTTGCGGTTTTGCTCCTTTATGTTGCAGTCTTGCAAAGAGCTTCATGTAAGCAGGCAATTTTGGTTAAGTACAGATTGTTTGCTAACTTCTTGCAAGGCTATAGATTTCGACAATGTGAAAATGCCAATATCTAGGTTCTAGTTGTGCCTTGGAAATAATTTTTTTCCCAGTCAAATCAGCTATTTATTTTCTTTAACTGAAGTGTCAGGCTGACAAGTTGTCAAGTTATGTTACTTACTTGGGTGAAACTTCTTCACAAAGGAAAAAACATATGAAAAATTCCTCAAGACAGAAGGATGAAGAATGCTTGGGTGCAGTCAGAAAACTCTATACCATATCCCATTTATCTGCATTGTTGTTTTTTGGTGAAAAAATGCAAATATAGAGACAGAAAAAAAATCTTAATTGCCTTTTTGTTTTCAACAATTTATTTATTCAAGGAAGACAGGGAAAGTGAACTATGTTGTTAGAACATTTTAAATGGAACCTTTTATGATTTGAAATTGTGTCTTAATAGACACCATTTTTTTCATATCTCAATTCAGTGTTCATAATCAAACCAAAACAGCCCATTCTGAATCAATATCTCCAAACCGAAGTGAAAGGAGTTCAGTTCTTGAAACTGTCAAAATGCTGAAAACTATGTTTTGCATCAAAACAAACCTATTGTGGTTTTAGGCAACGCCACTGAAAAGGAAACCAGAAACAAGATTTTCAGCTTTGTTCTGCATCTCTGAACACTTCAGAAATGAGCTATGTGTTAGCACTCTGAACTCTTCATACTTCACTATATTTCAGGGCTCTGAAATGTCCATAATGTACTAATGACAGTATTAAACGCCTTTCACGTGACTTTTAAGTGGCTTCCAAGAAGACGTCCCATATCTGACTGCAAATTTTCATATACGTCTCTCCTCCATTTTGGACATTATTTTTCAGTTACTTACTGATTAAATCACAAGAACTATGAAATGCATCTTAATGAAGTAAATGGAAATACATGTCAATAGATTTTACATGCGATTAAGGAAAAAAATATTTAAAGGGTTTTTTTTACAAGTTTAGAATGGACTATTCTAATCATACAATTTTATCTCCTGCATGTAGGACTTCCATAGATAAACTAACTCAACTGGAGTTTATTCATCTACCTCTTCCCTGTCCTGCCCCTACTTCTTTGCCAACCCCACTCCCCTGTTCAACTTCCTTCCTGTCCTTCTGGGCGCTGACATTGTCCTCACAGGCTTCCCCCTTACCGTTACTGTGAGATTACGGCAAGAGCAGTGCTAAAACAGCACAGTGAAAACCTGAAAGAGATTATCACCATTGCAGAAAAGCATAATCAGGGGAAGAGGAGAGAGGACCAGTGAGGTAACAATTCACAGTGAAGACAGCAGAAATGGTATCGGAGCACCTCATTGTAGCTATATCCTCCAGGTGTTGTTACTACTCACTTTATGGGTCTCTGAGCACAGCATGAATGGGCAGCTCTAACTGCCCAGCCAAGTTCATGCAACACAATTTTGCTCCTCTGAAAACTGTCTTCCAGAAAAACATCCTGGGTTAAGAATTTGAAAGTATGTGTTATGCTTGATATGACATTTTCTGTGGTAAGAATTTATTCTCTCTGATTAATAGAAATGGATTAAGTTTTACTGCTATTGGCCTGAAAAAAACAAACCAAATAAAAAAAAAAAAAAGAAAAAAAAAAAAAAAAAAAGAGAGATACCATGTTTAGCAAGGATCCACACAATAATGAATTTTTCAAGTGGCATTTTAATAAAACCATTTTTGGTTAAATTTTTAATTTCTGTTTAATGAATTATTGGTTCCTTACAGCCCTGAAAAATTTCATGTATTTATAATGCTACATCTTCTAATCAGCATTTTGATTCTGAGTTCTATGTAGGCAAATGCATGGCAGAATGATATTTTTGAAATGTAGTGTGTTTAGTAAAAAAGTGAGCAACAACACTGAAAGGCAGACTGAAATATGGAGACAAAAAAGTATGTCTGGAATAATTTTGGGCAAAATGAAAGTTGTGGTATATTACCATGTGTATTTATTTAAAGAAAGAAAGAAAGGAAAAAAAAGTAGATGTGAAGAACGTAAAGTGAAGAAAGCCAGCACATAGCATATGGCATATAGTTGAGAGGTATCCCTGCCAATGGCAGGGAGGCTGTAGTAGATGATCTCTAAGGTCCTTTCCAACATAAGCCATTCTATGATTCAGTGATATAACAGGATTATATGAATGCATGAGTTAGGTTTCAGTGAGCAAAACTTGTCTACTTAACTTGAAGGCAGCACTATAGCAGTACTATTTCTATTGTGTGGGTTGACATCATAAAAATTACCTATACCCAGAAATTAAAAAAAACCAAATAACCAACTGTAGAACTGTTGAAGATAAGAAATGCAGTCCATTGTTTGTATCTGTTATGCTGATGGGCAGGGTCTATTCTGAGGATAATGAATGCAAGACATAAAGTCTTCAGTATGAAATTGTTTAAATGATATGTTATTACTCTTCTGGTATTGAATCAATGAGTACTGAGGCCAAACCTGATGACTGATAAAAGAAGATCCTTTTCATACATAGTTTTTGTCTTTCCAATTTGTCTCTCATGCAGAACAGTGAAGGTGAAAGACTCAGGTCAATCAAAATACCGTGTCAAATGAACCTTTAAACCATGGTAGATTGAGTTATTTGTTTATTTTCTCATTATTTCAAAGAAAAAAAAATGGAACTAACAATTAACAAGGCTTAATCTTTTTTAATCAAATTGTTAGATGTATGCATAAACCCATTGCCTGATTAAAAAAAAAAAAAAAAAAGGAATAATGAAACTGGAGAGAATAACTCAGTTCAGTGAAGTTTCAAGAAGGTGTGCAGATGTGAATATTCTAAAAAAAAAAACAAAACCTGGAATACTACATAATTAGACTCCAATTAATCAAAAAAGACCACCTTGGAGAAAAGTTTTAATGCAAATCTGTAAACCACTCCTGTGTAAGATAGAGATTCATAACACTCCGTAATCCCACTGATTTCAGAACTTCCAGAGCCCAGAAAACTTTTTCGGTTATTTTATAGTGTTAGTAGCTATACAGAATTGAAATTTGTTTGCCTTCTGTCACCTGTCAATAATGATTTGTACAAGTGTCATAGATTTTCCTTTTATGTATTTACCCAGCTGTGAAGGAGAAACAAATTAAATAAATATAATGAAAGGGATAAAGCTCACTGCCTGCACATAATTAAATTCAGCTTTATTGTTTACTCAAATATTTCCATCCCAATGAAAAGAAATACTATTATGTAAGATGCTATTAATAACTTGGAGATGCTTTTAAAAAGCAATCGTAGAAAGAATGAGACAGAAAAGAGATAGCACACTGATACATCTACTCTATAGGATATATAATTTCAACTCAGTAGAAACTGTTGTTTGGTGAGTTTTTTTCTAAATGAGAATCACTCCCACTTTTTGTATGGTGAGTGAGTTTCTTATCTGAATGACAGGCACTTGTACCAAAGGGTCTACACAAGCATTTCTGTTTCCTCCCATCAGCGAATGCTGGCATTTTTAATGATTGTGTCTTGCCATTTCTGTTCAGCAGGGAGTACTTCAGTATGTCTTCCCCAGTACCTTCAGCAAATACTCACATTCCACATACTCGGCTATTCTCTGTGCTCTTCACATGAGTGGAAGGGGAAGCACAGAAATTGAGCCATATAAATCATTCACTGTTTACCCTGCTACAGCCCATGATGGTGTGATACTGGATGTTAATTATATACAGTATTTAAAATTTGTTTATCACATCTCTTTAGATTGTTTATAATAGTGTTTATGATAGCACTGTAGACCTTCTGCTGTCGGAAGCCCATAGACATAACCAATGTAATTTCCTTGCCTTCCTGATTGTTACTGTTCTTCAACTGTCTTCTGGTGTTGTGTGTTTGTTTGGTTTGGTTTGGTTTTTTAAAATATATTTTACAGAGCTGGCAAAGCATAGAAATAGTTCAGACTGATCACAGGAACTTAATATTTCTCTATAGCATAAAAAAAAAAGTCTAGAGCAGTTTTCTTAAATTTATGGAACAAAGCCTTGTACTTATTTTTCTTTAGTTGGTTGGTTAGTATGTTGTGTTTGGGGTTTTTGTTTTTTTGGTTTTTTTTTTTTTTGTTGGTTGGGTTTTTTTTAGTTTGGTTTGGTTTGGGTTTGTTGTTGCTGTTGCTGTTGGTGGTAGTGGTGTTTTTCTGGTGTGGGTTCTTTGGTTTTTTGGGGTTTTTTGTTATTGTTGCTTGTTTGTTGTTTGGTTTTGTTGCTTGTTTGTGTTTTTGTTGTGTTTTCCCTTCCTGAGGCATAGTTAAATACAGCCCGTAAGAGATTAGCTTCTTTCTTACAGTTCCTGAAATACACAATATATTTTGTTTTAAAAGTTTGACTTTAATGTCATTCTGGTAAATAGAGATTTATCTTGACTTTCTTAATTTCATGAAAGGAGTTTAAAAGGCAGTTGTCTTCAGTAATGTTGTTTCTGGAAGAGATCTAGAAAACTGTAGTGGCAATTTGTGTTAAATATTTTCATCGATGCTATGACAGATTTATTGTATAGCTGAGAAAACCTTAAAAATATACAATGCAGGTAATGTGTATGTTTTTACAAAGCTATTTTAATCCAAGCTACACTATTGACAAAATGGATTATCTTCATATGCCAACTGTTTAAATTAAAAAAAAAAAAAAAGAAAGAAAAATAAGATTGCCTATTGCTGATACATACTTCCCACTTCCCCAAGCTTTCCAAATTAGATCTTTTTATAGTTTTCATGCTCTAATTAACTCTTGTAGATATTCATGAGTATTCAGGGAAATAAATGCATACCATTCTTGGGACTCATCAAGTGTTGGTTTTTTTTTTTTAGTTCTTCACTATCTTGCATAGTAATTTTTTTCCTACAGTTGTTATTTCTGAAGTTGCTAAAAGAATAAAAAGAATCAACTCAGTCAATACCCCGATTTGAAATCTGTTAAAAAAGCAGGAAAGCTTGCAGTGTCTTCAGACTGTTTTGAAGCAAACTAGAAGAACTGGAATGTTTTAGACTTCTACAGTTAAATTAAACTATAGGTACTTTCTGTCTCCTTTCCATTGAATTTCAAGAGCACCACACATTTTTTATATTAAAAATAGAACCTGAAGTTACTCGAGCAAAGTATCTGTTGACTTTTGAGTAAGGAAACTTTTTATTTTTTTAAGAAAATCTTTAAAATAAAATATTGCTATTTAATGATGTTTAGAAGTAAATGGTATATTACTGACAGCAAAGTAAGACAGGAGTTATTGGACTCACATATAGCACAATAAAGATATCGCCACTGAATTGAAGGACCAGTGGCCCAGACTGCTGTCCTGTGGCTTCCTTCTGGGTCCAAGTGATTTTTTTGACCTCTATAGCACCATTAAAATGTTTCTTCAAGAATCCGCTACATAAACTCTTATACTTCACAGTTACATTACATCTCATTCAAACCATCTTTTGCACCTTGATTTTCAGTTTGATAAACCATGACTAGCACAAAGATTTTTCCCAGTCTTTAAAGATATTTTTCCTCCCTTTAAATGATTAAGAAAAGATATTTCTCCTTTGCCCTCTCTGACTTGTGCTGGAAGCAGATATTAATATTTTATATACAGTTTTCCTTAACCTATAATTGGCAATAAAGACAAAATAATGTAACGTTTCAAGATTCCTCAGTATTAACTAATTAAACCAGCAGCAGGCCTCAAGCATGGGACAATGGCAAACTTTCAGATGAATTAATTTTATGGAAGACCAGCTGAGTAATTGGACTCCAATTACAGGCTGTTTAGCTCTCTCATCACCTTCACATATAATTAAATTCAATTGGTTGATACAGCTTCTATTTTTATGAGGGCACTTACAAGCTTTTTGAACCCCACTGTGACTCTGGATCTAGGCCAATCAATTATTACTCATTTTTCTTTCAAATGGAAATTCTCTAGATTAGTCATATCTTCTATAATGCATTGCTCACATTTTAAAGATCACCCTACATTGCAGCTGAGACACAGATGGATAGAAATGTTTATAGATATCTTTTTTCTACAAACAATATATAGGATGCAATTGTCTGTTTATCATGGGTATTGATGATTGGAAGCCACATGTTTCTGCGACCTATCTTGAGAGATATAATGCCACATACATTGGGATTGATTTACTGTATCACTATATTTACAAATGTCATGCTTGTCCATGTTGCAAGTGATTACTGAAATTTCTCATTAGATCTAAAGCCACCCTTATACCCATGTAAAAAACAAGTCATTATATGTAGAGAGCTAATAATCTACTTTTGTCTACTTGCTACTAATAAAAAAATAATAGCCTCACTTCTGCTTGCTTAGAGAAAAAATTAACAGCCCCTGGCTTAGGAACAAGTTCATATAGTTTATTAAGTATTTTGACAAAAAAAAAAAACCAAAACAATTATATTTTCAGAATGGTAGAAAAGTTTCTCTTTTAAAGCATTTGAATTAGTGACACATTTTCAAATGCAAACAGAAAAAATAAATTAATAAGTAGACTGTACAACATTTCAGCCATAAGAAGTCAACAAAGAGATCAAACAAATTACTAGTATGGGTATGGCACATTTGCTTGTTCTCAGTTTATTGGTTCCACTGTATTTATTTCCAAGCAGAGTAATATATCACAGTGATAAAACAGGAAGCTGAGAAGCAATTGTGACAGCAGTGATCTTTTCCATCTTTTTTTGAGTGATCAATAAAGAAAAAGGCAGTGGCAGATATGAAAAATTAGTTTCTTTAGACATTTCAGTTAGGAAAATATCAAATCTATTTCTTTGCTTCTCAAACTCTTAGATTTGAATACAAATCATTGATCAGATATGTGAGACATACTAAATGGCAGCAAAGTTTCTATCAAATTGTATTACTACTGATTGAGTAGCAAACCAGAACTGTAGTGATTAATGGTGTTGTAATAAATACCAGAAAAACAGTGTTTGCGACCTTCTCTTTTGAAGTGTTGCCATGACAAGGAATGCAGATGGTGTATTTGAGAAGGTGGCTACCTCGTATCTTCACAGCTAAGTTTTGATATTTTTCTGATCAACCACAATTGAAAATAAAACTCCATATTCTAAATAAAATCTCCCACTTTTTGTAGAGGCATGTGATCTACCGAGGAAAAACACAATAAAAATATTTCTGAGGAAAATGTTCTTGATTGGTTTAAGTTTGGTGACCATATTAGATGTTAACAAAATGTTATTATTACTACTAATCTTTATTATTTTAGAGTAAAATATAGGTGATAGGAAAGTTAAAAGTTGGATTTGGTTGATGTTATTTGATTGCCTTCTTGGCTTGTTTTCTGTATATCTAAGAAGTAACTTTAAAATAAGCCAAGGAAAATACAGATCAAATGATTTTATTTTTACTGTAAGAGCATGGATTAAATTACATTGACTATTAATGTTGTAAGCAACAATGGATTTTTTTATTTTCTAAATATATCTCAGATCACGAATGCTTTCATTCAGATTGAAAAGGCTCTGATGGTAGATCTAGTTTCTCCCAAACTAGCATGTTCACCATCCATTAATCAACAGCAGTTGGTCCTCTTGATGTTGCTAATATTTATGCAGTAAAGAGTATAACTAAAAAGATAACCCAGCTCTATTGCACTTCCAAGGGAGAGAAGAAAATCAAGTGTCATAAGAAACTTAATATCAACTCACCTGAGGTTGCAGTTTGGAAAGGATAGCCCCTAGTTTTATCGCTATTTTTCCCCCCCAAGGACTAGATACTTTAAATTGCAGCGTTTATTACACTTAGTCATCATTTAATCGTTTTGCTTCATCAAGTCTCTAGTGTTAGATGTGTTTTGAAGTTTTTTTTTCTGTCTAAATAGGTTAACTGAGATCAGAATGCCTAATTGGGATTTCTTGTAGAAAGATGGAATTGATTTGGTTTAGAAGATAAAATGCACAGAAGGAATAAACCCAAAAAATCTCACTCGGGATATAATTTTACAAGATTTGTTAATTCATAAGTGAACAATCATCTTATCATGGGGTTTTTTCTTCTGAACAATGACAAGAATGAAAAAGAGGGCAAGTTGCATCACCAGTACTGCATTTACTCAGAAATAGAAACAAGAGGTTTAACGAAAATGCCACCAGTACCACCAATAAAAATCCAAGAGAGGAATATCCCATTATTTTTAAAGGTGATTTTTCCACCCTTGGGGGAAATGAAACTCAAAATATACATGATCAGCTCTGGCATGCATTGACCAATTCATAACCTTGTTATCTACCCTTCTGCCAACCAAGGATTTTTTTGCATCTTTTTTTCCCCCCAACTCATTGATGGCATATATTGCTGTTTGGGAAACATCTCCACATGTAAGGGAAAAAAAAAAAAAAAAAAGTCAAATCAGAAAGACAAATTCCTTGCCTCCACATCTGGTTGAATTGGTGGCCAAAAGTCAGGTATTTAGTCATTTAATAGTATTGCTGATCTTAAATTGAGACTACTTCTGCATAATTTTGAAAATAGCTAAAGTAAGAAAACTATAAAAACCAAGAAAATGAAAAAGTGACTAAAACATGCACAATCTGTATATTCAGAAGCAAGCAGTTTTCTGTTGTCTAAATAAAATGCACCTAAGTATGAGGGGAAAAACGACATTTGTATCTCATAATCAATTAGTTTTTAAGTCTAATCCATGAAATACTGCATCTTGGCAATGCAGCATGTCTCTTCTGTGCTTTCAAAGACATTTTAACTCCTAATCATTGATATCATCAGTACTCCCCTCCAAAAACATTCCTCATATACAGTACAACAAAGAACAGTGTGTGCCCATAGCCTGAGCTTAACAAAGTGCATTGAGAAAGACGGCTTCCTGGGCAGAAAAGCACATCAATAACACAGTGGGAAGTGGCACCAACAGAAGGTAAACACGGGTCAGTAAGGGAAAGCTTAGTAGGTGGTGGGGCACAGACCTTCAAATACAATGAAAGCAATGACATCAGAGAGATTCATCTTTCTGTGTGCTTGAATTCTCAGTTATTAACTGAGGCATAGCATCACACCGGACAACAAAGGCATAGAATAGGCCAGTTTTTGGCTGTCTCACAGATGGCACTTAAATGGCTACTTCAGTGTTGCTGAGAGAATGACTGTGGTAATTGTATTACATGAACCATTCAGCTCGGGGAAAAAAAAAAAAAGAAAAAGAAAAAAAAAGTGATGCATAAATGTTCTGGTTAAGTAAATATTATTCAGACATGTAAGCCACTAGGCTTACTCACTTCTCTGTCATTATTTATTAGGTATATGTGAATGGTGTATAAGAGTCTCAAATTCCCAAGCATAATTTTTCTGTCAAGAGCTGGCAAAAAAATTAAAATAAATAAAAAATAGATGCTGTATGTATGTAGCTGCTTATATATTATAACTGAGTAAGAAATTATTTCTTTTTTTGTTGTACTTTTTTTTTTAATTTTAGTTAGATTTATCAAGAGATGACTCTTTGTTATAAAGAGGCTTTTCTTTTCCTTGATGCATTAAAGTGTATTCGTCTCTACCCCTTTTTATCTCTAACCTTTTTTTTTTAATAGGCAAATTATTAAGGAGTTGGAAAGAATTTAAATGCCACCAATATCAGACAGGAAGATGATTTTTACAGGTTATGTTGATTATAGAATGTTTATTTATGATACTATTCACAGATTTTTAATGTACTCTCTTGATTGTGATTAGTAGTTTATATTACAATTTTTAATTTTGCTTATAAAATTTAGACAGGAAGATTCCGTACATGAAACATTTTTTACTCTTGAAAGCTAAAACTTAACAATATTTTTCATAAGTGTATCTTATTTTTGTAAGTAATCTTTATTAAAGTGGTGTCTAAAATGTGTTGATGATGCAATTGTACTAGTGAAAAATGTTAAATATGCACCCCCAATATATGTACACATTTTTTTTGTAATTTATATACACCTACTGCTAGACTAGTATGTTATGTAAATTATACAACATACATAAAAATTGAAATTTAAAAAAAATGAAACAAAGAAAAAAAACTACTTAAAAAAACCTTGTTTAATAATGATACAAAATGAAGCATAATGGATTGTCTTGTACACCACCTTGACTGCACACCCTCCACTTTAGAGAACACTTCTTTATTGAATAATTTGTTTTATGATATTTACCAGCTCTAAAATCAAAAGTTCACTACAAAGGCAAAATATATAGAGGCTTTACTAATTTTATCCACACATAAGGACTTTTCTCAATTTCTAAGTTGAAAAAAAAAAAAAAAAAAAAAAAAAAAAAAANAAGAAATGAGGAGGTACATGCTGGAAATTAATGTTACTTAATTCTTAGCCTTATTATAGTTCCAGTAATGTAGTAAAAAGAGAAGGTAAAGTAGATTTCCAGGCCTGGATCGTAAACCTGAAATTAGACCACCTGCATAAGAAACTGCAGCTAGTGTCAGTGTCACTTTTTTGTTCTAACAAGCAACATACGTTTTTTCCAAGTGCCTTCACTTAGCAGGATTAACTAGTTTGTTTAGCCCAAAAGAGTTCAGGAAATGAGCTAATTTACTCGATATGGATTTTCAAATTACCACAGCCCAGGACTGGGACTGGAAAGCTAAAATAATTAATGAAGCAGATAAATGATAACTTACTTCCTAACTATCTTCATGGAGACCATTACCCACTCTAGCAATGAACAAATGAGGAAAGTCCGTAACTGAATGTGTTTGAAAAAACAAAAAAAACCCAAACCAAATACAAAATGGGAAACAAAACCCCAAAATATTTACCAAAAGTTATCTTTAAAAACAAAGTTACAGTTATGTTAGTATTTATATTTATATTATCTGTTTATTAAATGTGTATGCAAACATGTATTTGAATAAACAAACCAAATTAATATAAATAGAGAAAATGCAGTGAAAAATCACTGCAAGCAAAATTCCTTCCTGAATCTGTGCTCCTATGACAATCAAGAGCTTTGTAGTTCACAATCCACTAAGGTGGAAATGTGAAGTTCCTATCCTCTACGAAGGTGATAATATATTGACTTTGTTTTTGTTTGTTTCGGTATTCTGTTTTAAATATTAACATCTAGAACACATAAACCCACTTAAAAAGAAAAAAAAATAATCAAGTGGGGGAAAGACTGTAAAAACCTAATAGAAGTTTCTGAATTATGCAATCTATGGTATTTGTATAGTCAATAGAACCTTCCTAGAGTGATTCAGAGCAGTTGAAGTTCACAAATCAATCTCTGGAGGCTCCATCAAATAAATAAAGAGTCTAATATCGGCCCCTAGTCTAATATTGTTATTTTCTGCCCCTCTTTTATGCTAGTTATGGTGAGTAGCTTTATGAAACCATTGATATCCTAAATTGTAGTCTGCCTTGAATATTTAATGATTCATAGATGTTGGGAGAAGCCAACCAAAGATGAGGAAGATCTAGGATTGAAAATAAAATGCATTGCTTCAGGAAAACTAAGGCAGCTAAAATGGCAATAACTTTCCTGAAAATACCGTGTTCTGAGTACGTCCTCTGAGAACTTCATCAAAATTCCTTTGTCAGTCATTTTATTTCTATGCCTTGAAACACACAGGATAATTCAAAATTGGCTGTTCTGCATTAGAAGGAGTCTTTTGCTATCTGCTGGTTGAGGAATTATTTCAATTTCCAAAAATAAGCCCAAAATGCCATTTTGCCACATCTGAGAAGTAATGAATCATACAAAATTTTTTTAAAAAGAAAAAAACACAAAGAAAAAATGAAAAAAAACAAAAAAAACCCACATACACAGAAAAACAAAACAAAACCACCCAAAACCTTATCAAAAGCAGCTTCAGTAATATAATTAATAACTAATCAAACATATCAGCATCTGCAGGTTTGTTTTTTTTTTCGTGAAATGTCTGTGGAAACATGTATATAGGACAAGTTGATTTAGGAAATGCATAAAATGGGATGTAGGATTATAATTTTTATGAGACTGCATGAACAGCAGTCAATAAGAAACAACAGGTCAAAGCTACAGCATCTTTTCTACTTCTGTTACTTCTGTGCAAAGATATACAGCTGTTGCTGTCTCCTTATACCTCTCTTCTCCACTTAAGGATTTATTTTATCTTTATGTTTCATCTGGTCATCATCAGCATATGAGTTCTACAGAACAGAGACTAATTCTTTTCTTTTTCCCCCTTTTTTTTTTTTTTTTTTTTTTAATACAAATCTGGTTACAATTGTTGGAGCTAGATAGGACTTCAGTCTGCTCTTGTACAAAAAGAGAAAACCACAATGTACTAAGCCCTAAGAAAACATAATCTTCATATACAGGTAGGATGTTTTAGGATCCAATCATTTTACAACATAAGAACGCAACTGAGGGAACCCCACCTGCCATCTCCTGTTTCTGTGCTGAAACACTGACACTGCTATTACTGGCATGATCACATTTCTGTCTCCTCAGGAAAGTACATGGTATCAATAGCATGGTGTTATGGTTTAGTGCAAGGCCTAACCTGCCTGCTCCCCCAACACAAAAGTGAGAGGAAGAGTAACACACAAAACTCAGGGCTGAGCTAAAGGAATAAGAGTTTAATATAACATGACATTTCATGAGCACAGTGCATAATTATCTTAACTAATAATCTAATTAATCTAATAATACAATGCATTATTCCATTAGTCTGTTTGCAGAATAAGAAACACAGTGAAATACAGGAAAAAAAAAAAAAACAAACCATCATAGAACAGAAAGCCAAAACCAGCAGCTACATAATTCCTACATGCCGCACTATTATGCCTGTGGAAAAAGAGCCAACACCCAAGAACTCAGAAGCCAGAAGCAGCAACTGGAACAGGAAGCCTCTTGTGTTGCAATCTGAACATCATATTTTGCTCCAGTTAGCACTTTCATTTTTGAAGCTGGCATGACTGCAGCATGGTATGAACTGCAGCAGGCTTAACTCAAACCATGACGTTCTCCACCTCTTATCTTATACCATCTGCACCATGCCTGGTAGCAATGAACATCAAACAATAGACATCATATGTTGGTCACTGTCAATTCTCACTCAAAGTGAGATTGCTTTGCAGTACACAAAAGACTGCCCACTGAAGATGCTTTGGAGTTCCCTCTGTTCCACTACAGTATGGATGAACCTGTTGTGAGTTCAAATGGTGGGCCTTTGTTTTCACACCTGGGGCAGATGAGTGGGGTAGTTGAGTCCTGTGACTCCTTCCATCCCTTCAAGTGAAAGCAAACTGTGGTTTCATTCTGATGCTGAGCTTCTAACATGTTCAGGAATGGAGATCCCTCTGTCACACCAGAAATGCAGACAGATTCAACCTTCCAAGCCACTGATTCCATATAGTCTAATAAAAACAGTTGTCCCTCTCCTCCACCTGGTTAGGGGCAGAGCCCCTCCAATTCCAACTAGAACCACCTGCATCTTGTAAAGATGCTTTGTGAGTCCTCTCAGAAGAATCAGGAGCAGTACCAGTTTGTCTGCTCTTGGTTGATTTTCCACTGGAAATTGAAGCAGCATTCTTTGGGGGAGAATTCTCCTGCAATTCACATACTTGTGAAGCTACGGCTAAAGTGGATTTCACAACCCATCTCCTCCTGCTCTCCCCATGGTCATGCAAGAGCATAGCTCCCAGATTTTCTCCCTCAGACAGGGGAGTATCTGTTCCTCAAGGCTGAAACAGGCCTGCACAGAGGAGGAGAGATTTTTTTCCTCATCTCCCTGAGGACTTTGCTAGATCTATTCACTGACTTTGGCCATCTTCCAAAAGGTGGTAAGAGCTGACAAAGCAAACAGCTCTCTCTTTCTCTTGTTCTCCGGTTCATCCTTATCTTTTGCAGGACAAACTGCTTTATGTTACTTTTTCTTTGCACCACTACAAGCACATACAGAACCCCAGCACATCGGCCCCCAGAAAGGAAATACTGAATCGGCTAAGAGAAGGGAATCAATCATTGCATTATTAGCTTAATTAGATTATTAGCTAAGATAATTACACATTGAGTTTATGATACCTGATGTTATATTTAACTCTTATCTCTTTGTCTCAACCCTGAGTTTTGTGTTACTCTTTCCCACAGTTTTGTGTTGGGGGAGCAGAAAGGTTAGCCCTTATGCTAAACCATTACAATACCACAGCAAGCACTTCCCGTTAAAGATGTGATAAATGAAGTCCTTATTTTCCTTGAACATTAATTCAATAGGCACCGTGGTTTGATGTTAAATGTAAGAAATACAAATGGGCCAATGTTTTTAGTTCATTCTTTAGCAGACTTTCTTATCACATATTTGTTAATGCACTTGATCAATTCACACCAACATGCAAACAGCTAAACTAAAGCTGAGCGGAATCCTGGTTGGCAAATAAGACATGAAAGTTTCATACAAAATTGTAGGAAAGCAACACTGTTTCCATAAAGTCCTACTACATACAATAATGTTTGATTGCTATTATGTGTAAGCTACAGCTTTAAAGACTAACAAGCAACTCTGCTTAAGACAAAAATAGGACTGACTGAGCAAAAAGATGTTCCTAAGTTTTTTTCATGTATGAGAAGCAAAATTGATAAAAATGTTAACAAAGTAGTCCAGATAAGTACAAGTCATCTGGAAAAAAATGCTGGGTTTTTTGGTTTGTTTTTTTTTTTTCTTTTTCTTTTTCCCAGTCCTACCCCAGGAAATTTCTTGTAGTATGACTTCTGAGATACATGTCAGAGAAAATATTTTGACTTACTGTCCTGGTAGGGCATAAGTCCTTTCTGGCCTGAATGATTCTGTGATTCTGTGAAAGTATATACACATATATTAAAAATTGTATCAATGTACTCAAAACACATCCCAACATCTTTACCCTTTCAACTCATCTAACACTTTTGCAGATTTTATTCATTATGAGCAAATGCTAAGAACTTTTATATATTTTCAATGTGTTTCATGGGGTTTCCAGAGAAAGTAAGGTTATGTCCTGTTAGGGCATAAATCCTACCAAGCTGGTTTAAACCCTTGCTCACCTCCTCCTGTTCAGGGTCCAGGAGTTGAAGTAGATGAGCAAAACAAAGCCTTGAGGCTAGGAGCTTAGCACCAGGTGTCTGGTGCAGCCCATCAATGTGCCTGCGTAGTCACACGAGGCATGAAGCTTTAAATTCATTGGGCAGAACAATGATGCTAATGCCTATTGGCCAGTTTAATTTTCAAATTGGCCTATTTAATGGGGGGGAGGTGGGTGGAGAGATTTAGAAGCCATACCTTTCCAGACTGCTTTTTCCTGACTGCCTTTCCTGACAGCCTTTCCTACTTAGATCACCTTTCCTGACTGCATCGTCTTTCCTGCATCGCCTTGACCTCCACAGGAAGCAAGTACCTCCTTAGCCACTTGTTAACCGGGAATCATTGCAGCCATGTGTTTGCAGCTCACACTGGCAGCTGGACAGCAACTCAGCTCTTCTCTCCTCCCCTCTACCTGGAATATTTTGTATTTTACCGTGGGATCATTATTATGAGTTTTGGAAGTGTCCTTGTACAGGAAACTTACTCAGGGACCAAGGCGTCATGAGTACATCTGCTAGAGTTGATACTAAGCCTCTGTAGCACAGTTAGAATTTTTCCTGTTTTTATGTTCCTATTTCCAAGTTTTGATTGTTTGGACTGTTTAATTCTGTTTTCCTAAATATCCTTTGTGTAACTATTTCCTGCCAACCAAAAATCCAAAGAATCTTAGGGAATTTCCCTAAAATTTTGAATATTAATAATCATAGAATCATAGAATCATAGAATGGTAAAATTGGAAGGGATCTCAAGGATCATCTAGTTCCAACCCCCTGCCATAGGCAGGGACACCTCCCACTAGTACAGCTCATTCAAGGCCTCATCCAATCTGGCCTTGAACACCTCCAGGGAGGGAACAGCCACAACCTCCCTGGGCAACCCGTTTCAGTGTCTCACCAACCTCACTGGAAAGAACTTCCTCCTAACATCCAGTCTAAATCTCCCCTCTGCCAGTTTAAACCCATTGCCCCTTGTCCTGTCATTGCAGGACCTTGTAAATAATCCTTCCCCAGCCTTCCTGTAGCCCCCTTCAGATACTGGAAGGCTACTATCGGGTCTCCTGGAAGCCTTCTCTTCTCCAGGCTGAAGAGCCCCAACTCTCTCAATCTGTCCTCATAGCAGAGCTGCTCCAGCCCTCTGATCATCTTCGTGGTCCTCCTCTGGACTCGCTCCAACACTTCCATGTCCTTCCTGTGCTGAGGGTTCCAGAACTAATAATAATAATGTTATTCATACATTAATAATAATAACAACAGATTATTAATAAAAGATCACCATTTTTTTAAAAGCAAATCCAACAATGGGATTTAAAATTACAAAATATACTTTTAAAAGTTTAACTTAACATCTTGGTTTGCTACATAGCCTTCCTTTTACCTCACAAGAACAGGTAGAAAACCTGCTAGTGACAGAAAATTATTGATAATATTTGAACTTAAATCTGACTGCAAAGAATTGTGTAAGAATCAGATAGAACTGAATGAAAAGATGACCTAATGAAGAAGTAAAAAAAATCATAGACACAATTACTTCCATGTAAAATAATAAGGGAAAATAATGCTAATAATATATGAAAAACAGAAGATTCTAAATAAGCTCTAATTAGAGATCAGAAAAGGGTTCTCTGAGTCAAATTTCTGAAAATGTCAGCAATGTTCAGAAAAAAAAAATCTTGTTGAAATGTTTGCAGAATAATGGCAAGTATGATTAACTACTTTCAGAAAGACTAAATAGATCAGGATTTCTGTCTAGACCAGAAGAGCTGAGGAGAAACAGCAATGCATTAATGGTTGCTTTAATAAAATGATACCAAATGTTTTTTTCAAGTGATGCAGAACTGAATTCTGGAACTTATTACCATGAGTCATACAAGGAATGTTAAATATGGGTAGGTGTAGCAGCACAAGATGAGTAGGTAGATCTGCTCATCCATCCATTGGAATACCGTGACCCATACACCGCGTCTAACAAAATACTACAATGTGCTACATATCAGAGGCTAACAAAGTCTGCCAGGGTAATGATCACCCTGGCTTTTCTCACTTTCTCACCTTTTTCATTGCCTGAATTTTGTTTCAGTTTTGTAATTCTTACCTTATGTAGCTGTCATTAAACACTTATATCAGGGATATGATGGTTAACCAGGTTCTGGCCAAGTGTGTTCATTCTTATTTTGTTGAGATTTTATTTTGAATTTCTAAACATTTGCAAAGCTCAGAAATCATTGCTGGTTTACACTTAATAGTAGATGTTGTACAAAATATTGCAGATCCTGCTGAGGGAAAAGTACTTTGTATAAACAAGTGTGTCTTAAGTGTGTCTTAATTTACTTTGCATGAAATCAGCTAAATGTATGTAAAATATTTTGTCTCTGCACCTCTTCATCCTTAACTATCTCTTCTATGCCTATAAAAAGACCTCTGTTTTTCAGATTAACTCTCAATACGTGTTATTTTTTGTTCAAATGTATCTGCTCACATGCTTCATAATTACCTTAATGAATATACACATATATATGCATATATGCATGTGCTTAGTACCTAATGTGTTTGTATGTGTTTAAATCTGTATGTACATTTATGTAACATGTGAATATAGGTGTGCAAACCACATTTGATTTTACTGTAAAAGAAACATCTGTTCATTGAGGGATAGATGATTAAAAAAAATACCATGGTTAGTCAAAATAACACCATAACATTTCTAAACTGCAGTTTTATCACTTTGGATAGTGATGTAAGGCAGTTAAAGAAATTGCAAATTCAATAGCATTTTCATGAAGTTGCAAAAAATATTGTGGTTTCCTTCTGATCAAGCAGGAATTGAGCAACCAAACCACTTAGTGTGTCCGTGGCATGGAGACAGTTCCTGTGTTCTGATAGGAAGAGACTGGCCACTTGAGAGACATATAGGAATGTTGCCAATGTAGGGATGCTACAAGGAAATCCAAGACCCATGTTAATTAAATTTGTCAAAGCATGTAAAAAGGCCTTCTTCAAGTAGGAAAAGCAGGAAAAGGAAGATCAGGTAAAACTGAATGATATGAGTGACCTAGTAACAGAAGATATAGAGAAGGTAGAGTTGCTGGATGCTGCCTTTGCTTCAGTCATTAGTACTAAGGCTGGCCCTCAGTTCCTAGAGGTAAGACAGAAAGTCTGGATAAAGGAAGACTCTCTCTTAGTCAAGGACTGACTTAGAGAATACCTAGACAAGATGGACACCCACAGATCCATGACTTAGAGAATACCTAGACAAGCTGGACACCCACAGATCCATGAACCTGCATGAGATACGCCCAGAAGTGCTGTAGGAGCTGGCTAATGTTGTTGCTAAGACAATCTCCAATATTTTTGAAAGGCCATAGAGAAAAGAGAAGGTTGCCTGAGGACTGGAGAAAGCCAATCATTAGAAAAGGGTAAGAAGGAGGACCCAGGAAACTACAGGGCACTCAGCCTCATGTCCATCCTTGGAAAGGTGATGGAACAGCACATTCTGGAGGTCATTTCTAAGCATGTGGAGGAATATTATCATGTATAGTCATCATGAATTCATGACAAGGAAACTATACTTGGCTAATATAATTGCCTTCTGTGGTGGTGTGACCACCTGGGCAGATGAGAGGAGAGCAGTATGTTGTCTATTTTGACTTCAGCAAGGTTTTTGGTATTGTCTCTGATAACATCTTCATTGAATGTAAAATTTAAAAGTGTGACTTAGATGAGCGAACAGTGAGGTGAATTGAGAACTGGATGAATGACAGAGTACTGAGGGTTGTGATCAATGGTGCAGAATCCACTTAGAGGCCTGTAGTTGGTGGTATTTTCCAAGAGTCAGTACTGGGTCAAGTCATCAGCTACCTGTATGAAGGAGCAGAGCATACTCTCAGCAAGTTTGAAGGTACAAAACTGGGAGAAGTGGCTAACACCCCAGAAGGCTGCGCTGCCATTCAGTGAGACTTGAACGGCCTGGAGAGTTGAGCAGAGGGTAATCTCATGAATTTAAACAAGGACATGTTTAGTGTCTTCCAGTTGGGGAGAAATAACTCCATGCATCAGTACAGAGGAGGGGCTGGCTTGCTGGAAAGCAGATGTGTGGAGAAGTACCCGGAAGTGTTGGAGGACAGCAGGTTCACCATGACCCAGCAATGTGCTCTTGTGGCCAAGAAGGTCAGTAGTTTTATGGAGTGAGTTAAGAAGAGTGAGGTCAGCATGTCAAGATAAGTTCTCTTCCCCCTTTGCTTTGCTCTAGTAAGATCTCACCTGAAGTACTGTGTCTAGTTCTGACCTCCCCATTTCAACAGGGAACTATTGGATAGAGTCCAACAGAGGGTCACAAAGATGTTTAGAGGCCAATGTGATGCCTATCAACAATAAGGGCCGGATGAACGAACTGGGAAATTACAGACCTGTCAGCCTGACCTCACTGCCAGGCAAGGTTATGGAACAGGTCATTTTGAGTGCAATCACACAGCACCTACAGGATGGCCAAGGGATCAGGCCCAGCCAGCATGGGTTTAGGAAGGGCAGGTCCTGTCTGACCAACCTGATCTCCTTTTATGATCAGGTTGTCTGCCTGGTGAATGTGGGGAAGGTTGTGGATGTAGTCTACCTGGACTTCAGCAAAGCCTTTGACACCGTCTGCCACAACAAGCTCCTGGCAATGCTGGCAGCTTGTGGCTTGGACAGATTCACTCTGAAATGGGTCAAGAATTGGCAGGAGGGTCTGGCCCAGAGAGTGGTGGTGAATGGTGCCACATCCAGTTGGCAGCCAGTCACTAGTGGTGTCCCCCAGGGATCAGTGCTGGGCCTGATCCTGTTCAATGTCTTCACTGATGATCTGGACAAGGGGATTGAGTCCACCATCAGTAAGTTTGCAGATGACACCAAGTTAGAAGTAGCTGTATATGGGATAGTTCTTTTCCAAGTGGAAGACTCTACACTTGTCCTTGTTGCATTTCATCCCTGTCCAGCTCTTTAGCCTGTCCAGGTCTCACTGAATGGTAGCACAGCCTTCTGGTGTGTCAGCCACTTCACACAGTTTTGTGTCATCAGCAAACTTCCTAACAGTGCACTCTGTTCCCTTGTCTAGGTTGCTGACAACTATATTAAATAGTACTGGTACCACTACAGACCCCTGAGTGACTTCACTAGATACAGACCTCCGACTAGACTGTCCCATTGACCACAGCTCTGACATATTCCATTCAACCAGTTCCCAATCCACCTCACTACCTGATCACCCAGATCACAATACCTCACTTTAGCTGCAAGGATGATGTTGGAGACACTGTCAAATCCTTTACTGAAATCAAGATCAACCAAATGCTTTACTGAAATCAAGATAAACCATATCCACTGGACTACCATCATCTATGACTTCCTCTTGGTAAAATCTTGTTTCACTTGAACTTAAGGATAAATTTATCTGCTTTGAACGTGATGGAGCACCAGAACTGTCTGCCCAGACAGGTTGTGGCATCTCCTTCTCTGGAGACTTTACAAAACCACGTGGATGCATTCCTGTGCCAGCTAATCTAGTTGAACCTGTGTTAGCAGGGGGCTTGGACTGGGTGATCTCCAGATATCCCCTCCAAACCTTACCATTATACTATTACATGATTTTATGATTCTGTGATTTGTTGATTCTTTGACTTCTGGTTACTTTTCAGTCTTAGTTTCACATAGCTATAATGGATTGATAATTTTCATTATTATCTTACACACTACTTATGTCACATACTAAAGCTTTTATGCTTGATTTTTTAACACATGGTGTTGAATTTTCAATGGAATAACAAAATTAGACTGATTTAAACAGAGCTACAATTTTATATTTCATATTGAAAAAAAATCAGGTGCCATTCATTGAATTATTTTCTGGATTAGATTTACTAATAGTTTGTAGTAAAGAGTTCTGAAACTCCTTATTTAAATAGCTCAAAAGGAAAGTCAGAAATTTTGTAAGTTCATCATAGCTCATCACAGGTCCTCTCTGGAATTCGAAACATGATTTGGCTCTAATATTAGTTAGTAATGTTTCACATTTTGTTTTTGGAAAGCATCCAAAATAATTTTATCATCTAGTGAACAAAGGACTTCTTACTGAGACTTTCAGCATCTCAGTAATATCACCCTCTTCAGCAGTGGTTCTCTGAAATGCCAAAGAATGCAATTTTCAAAATGCTGATGCACTAATGTTCCATATTTTCAGGAACTGCTTTCTTTTTAAAGTGGTGTTTCTATAACTCCTACAGTATCTAATTATAGTAGATTTCAGGTTAAGACTCTCAAAAAGGAAGAGGAGAGAACCATAAAATAGATAACATTTCACGAATAAGCAAAAATATGACAATATCTTTTCCAAAAAAACTTTACCAGAGGTGTCTTTTTCTGTAAGGGAATACATATGTTCAAATTAAAACCATATTATTATCTCACATTCATAAAACTGTGCTTGTTAGTCTTGGCATTTATAATGTTAAAGAAAACATTCTTCTCAGAAATAGTGTAGAGTAGCTAGCGGTTCTGGAAAAAGTAAAACATCAAGGGAACTTTCAACTTAATATATATCGGCACCTCATGACACTTTAGTCAGTACTGCTTATTCAAGGAGGTAAGGAGATTTTGAAAAACCATTTAACAAAAGTCAGTCTGGTGGTGGATTTATAAACATAGTACATTATAACCGTCTGACAGAAAGATAGAAATAATATCCCATTTGCCATCAAAGCTGCTCTGAGAAACAGAAAATGAACAATTCTGTCTGGGCATGTTCAGTTTAAGTTTGACAAATTCTCAGAGCTCATCAAGTTGCCAAATGACATTGAAAAAGAACAGATATCTCCCCTTCCTACCCCTCCTTTCCTTTCTTGGTTCCTTCAACATATTGGACTTTTTCCATCAGTCAATTAAACTGCAAAACATTGTTGTCATTGGCAATGCTCTCAAAGGGAAGAATTAAACAATTTGGGTTCAGAAGCACATTACACTAAAAAAAATCATACTTCCATTAAGTGCTGTGCCTCTCAATACTTAGGGTGATCAAAGACCACTGATGATTGAGCTCAATCATTTTATTCACTTACAAGTGTAGATGGAATCAGAGCTCACTGGGTAGACATTCTTTGCAGCATCAATTTGGTTATCTTTCCACATATAAATAGCTAGGGGCAAATAAAATTAATTTTTGTCAGGATCTTAAAACACAAATAACTACAAGTAGGTTGCGTCTTCTCTTTATAGGTTAAGTTCATCTTTTGTACAATTTTTTCACTTACTGTACTTTTCCTCACACACTTTGATTGCCATGGAGAAGACAAAACTACCAACTGAAATGAAGAACCAGTATTAACATTTTACCAGGTATTGAACTACTAGAAAATCAAAGTGCATTTTCATTTGCAGGGACATCTCACCAAAACTCTGTTTTTAGAGAAAAGCCTAATGGTCACAAAGTGTTTATTGTTTCAATTCCTTTTTTTTCCTGGAAGGCAAGATGAATGTTATCAGTTCATTTTAGTTTGTTTTGTAAACATCCTCTTCCCACTGCTTTTACAGAGCAGGCAAAAGAATCACTTGAAACATTTGGAGTTGAGACAAATGTGGCAACAGATTTTCCTAGAGCTTTATTTTTGTAAGGTTTTAGTAAACTATAAATAGCACTCCCATGTAATAGTATTAAAAAATTCAGGTATTAAGAATTACATTTCCACAGACATTGTCACACAGCTGATTTTATGCCTTGTGTTAATCATGTTTTTTACAGTGGTGTTTTTTAAGAGCTCAGAGGCAGTATCAAAGTTTCAGAAAGTTAAAACACAAATAACTTAAGCCACATTTGAAACCTGTCAGGATCTTTAAGTTTGGAGCAGACTTTCAAGACAGAAACGATCTTTTCTCGTTGTGTCTAGAATTCCTCTCTCAGCAGTGGACAGATTATACATTTCAGAATAAAAATGTTTCATTCTCTTGTTAGGCCCAGGGGAATCAGCAACAGTACTTCAAAATAACCAACCAACCAAATGAAAAAATAGAAAAAGAAAAACTAAGGAAGACCCTCTGCCAGGCTTCAAACCCAGTATTTTCATTACTTTTGCTTTCTTTCACTATACACTTAGGTGTATATATATAAATTAGGTGATTTATATATATATTTTCCAGAATTTAGAAGGGAATGGCCCTGGTAGGGCATAAATCATAGAATCATAGAATGGTAAGGTTGGAAGGGACCTCAAGGATTATCTAGTTCCAACCCCCTGTCATAGGCAAGAACACCTCCCATGAGTATAGGTTACTCAAGGCCTCGTCCAACCTGGCCTTGAACACCTCCAGGGAGGAAGCATCCACAACCTCCCTGGGCAACCTGTTCCAGTGCCTCACCACCCTCACTGGAAAGAACTTCCTCCTAACATCTAGTCTAAACCTTCCCTCTACCAGTTTAAACCATCCTGCCAGGTTGGTTTAACCCTTGCTCTCCTCCTCCTGTTGTAGTAGAGCTGTCCGGGAGTTGTAGTAGATTGAGCAAAACGAAACCTTGAGGCTAGGAACTTAGCACCATGCGTTAGGTGTCTGGTGCAGCCCCTCAACATGCCTGCATGGTCACACGAGGCACAAAGCTTTAAGTTCATTGGGCAGAACAATGATGCTAATGCCCATTGGCCAGTTTAATTTTCAAAATAGTCTATTTAATAAGGGGTGATTTAGAAGTTCTGCCTTTCCTGCATCGCCTTTCTGCTCTACACTGACCTCTGCAGGGAGCAGTACCCCTTAGCAGCTCATTATCTGGGAATCGTTGTGGCCATGTGTTTGCAGCTCACACTGTCTGCTCAGCAGCAACTCAGCTCTTCTCTCCTCCCCTCTATCTGGAATATTTTGTATTTTACCTTGGGAACATTATCATGAGTTTTGGAAGCATCCTTGTACAGGAAACTTACTCAGTGACCAAGGTGTCATGAGTACATCTGCTAGAGTTGATACTAAGCCTCTGTAGCATAGTTAGAATTTTTCTTGTTTTCGCATTCCTGTTTTCCAAGTTCTGATTGTTTAAACTGTTTAATTCTGTGTTCATAAATATCCTTTGTGCAACTATTTCCTGTCGACCAAAAATCCAAAGAATCTCAGGGAATTTCCCAGAATTTTTTAATATTAATAATAAATTTTAATATTCATATGGAGATTAATAATCATAATTCTATGGAGATTAATACTCATAATTCATAAACTATTTTTAATATCACATCAGGAATAAATGTGAAGGGGTAACGGGAATAGCTGCCAACAATTGGAAATCTAGGCTGCAATACATCAGCCTCTACAATGGCAACGCCAAGTGAATCACATCTCCATTTTACCTGGATAACATGGGAAGCAAGCCCTCATGTTGAAACAAGTTGTATAAACTGTAAACATAAGAAAATAGAGAAAGTAAGTGAAGAAATTACTAGTTGACTAGTTGTTGACTAGTACAAATCTTGCAGGTAATAATGCCCTTTGAGAAATCTAAGTATTGCTTTTTAAAAAATGTATACTGTATTGTGGGTATTTTGTTTGTTTTGTTGCTTATTTTGCATCCTATATCTTCCTTAGGAGGAATCAAAATATCTTTTCAAACTCCTCATTCATTGATTTTCAGAGTCTTTCTTTTCTGGATTGTTAGTCTGCACTGATTCAGTGGTATCTTCTGCTAAAATTTTCTTCTCTATGAAAGACAATAAATGTGATAAATGGAGAGAGGTTTGATAGCACAACATCAGTACAAGGTTTTCACCACAACTGGTAGATTGCTTCTTTTACCTTAAAAGGGAAAATATTTGAAACAAGTGCCACCTTACTTTTTTAACCAGAGCATCTGGTAAAAATTAGAAAAAGATATAGTGGCTTCTGGCCACATAGTCCCTTATTCATGAAGTCAGAGAAATGTAATAGGCAATGGAATTAAAAAGTAATGGAATCTCAACCACTAAAGGATAGTCAGAGAACATATTTTGCACTTGAGTGTAGAATGTCATTATAACAAGTTAGGATCAATGTCCCATGGCATGCAATCTCCATTTAAAATTATTTTTCTTATGGCACGCCTCTGCTACTATACTGAGCATGCTGCCTTTCTAAGCCACACTGTCTGGAAAACCTACAGTTGCATACACCATAAAGCAGTAGGAAGGCAAGACTGTGATCAATGTTAAAGTGCAGTTACATTTATGGAGACATATTTCTTCTCTTTTAATTTGCCCAGCAGATTGATCACAATCCTTTAGATTTTAGCAATTTTTATTCTAGTGTTGCCACTTAATGAAGGTTCTTTCCTCTATTCTGTTTTAAGACTTAGCTGAAACAATTGAATGAAATTCATTCCTGAGGCAGTTCCATTAAATTCAAGGAACACAAATAGTGAGTTTGTCTAAATAAGACATCGATGAACAAAACTGATACACTGCGTGCAGTTCTGAAGCCCCCAGCACAGGAAGGACATTGAAGTGTTGGAACAGGTCCAGAGGAGGTCACAAAGATGATCAGAGGGCTGGAGTAGCTCTGCTGTGAGGACAGGCTGAAAGACTTGGGACTCTTCAGCCTGAAGAAGAGAAGGTTTCAAGGACATCTTGTAGTAGTCTTCCAGTATCTTGCAATGACAAGAAAAGGGGCAATGGGTTTAAACTGGCAGAGAGAAGATTGAAACTGGATGTTAGGAGGAACATTATCACTGGATAAGGAATTGGCTGGATGGTCGCACACAGAAGGTGGTAATCAACGGCACAATGTCCACCTGGAGACCAGTGACAAGTGGTGTCCCTCAGGGGTCAGTGCTGGGACCAGTGCTGTTTAACAGCTTTGTCAGTGACATGGACAGAGGAATGGAGT
>VWZE01018893.1:3820-18102 GCA_013396675.1 Eubucco bourcierii
CTCTTTGAGGGGATCATTGGAATCCTGGATATCATCTTTCTCCTCTTCCTCTGGCTGACCTGGTTGTCCCTGGCCTAGAAAGAGAACTTTCCTAAGTCCTAAGCACTCTTATACTCCTCAGAACCATCTTCCTTCTTGGAAGCCAATCTGACATACTCATCACTGTATTGTCATCTAAATATATTGGTCAAGTCTCTAAGACTGTATCTCTCTTCTTCTTCCTCTTGTGTACCAGAGGTCCCCTCTCCTAAATCCTCTCTTGAATCACTCTTTGTCAGATGTTTGACCTTTTCTTTCACTTTGGCTGGAGCTAAAAAATGCTTTAGAAGTTCCTTCTAGTGGATCTGACTCAATGAGGGTCTTAACAGATGCCTGAGTGATTGAATTTGGTTTAGGGTTAGAAACTGCTCTCTGAGCTTTCAAACTGGGTATGCTGAAGAAACGGTAGAGATTTGATCTGTACTTTGGCTGCCTGCCATGCTACTGGTAGATAAGGTACTCTTGGCCGAATTCCCAGAACCTGTGGGAGGAGGTGCAGCGATGGACATGGAGGGCACCTCTCGCTCTTCCCCCAAACAGACTTTGTTTTGAGAAAGTTGTCTGTAATCTCCTGTGGGCCTCTAGCCAAGGTCTACGAACTCCTTTTCCCCGACTTGCAAACTCTTCGAACACCGTCTCCTGCCTTTCACAAGCTGTTTTTTTAAGGAGACAAGAGCTGAATTCTTGACCCAGAATACAGCAATTAGACACAAATCCAGGATTATTAGGGCTAAGATCACACATGATAAATATACCACTGTATTATGTGTGTAGAACTCGCTACATGGGTCTGGAACTTCAGTTTTGGGGAGAATTGCCCTCATCAGAGATGTTGAATAAATTCCTGCATTTTTAATATTTCCTGACTTACTAAAAGCAGATTTGGTAATAGTTTCAGTGATACTAAAGCCAACTCAGCCAAGATACCCTCCGTAATCCCAAACCATCCTTGTAAGCTTTCTCCACATTAAACAGAAGAGAATCAATCTTCGCTGTCAACCAACAGTATCAATACCATGCCCCTACTAGGTAACAAATAGAAAACAAAATGTAAAACAGCTTCATCTTAACTTCCAGACTTAATTAGCAATCAATCAAATTTAATTTGCCCCACATAGTGCAAATAAAAGACATGATGGTTTGGGAGTTACCCACCCCCCCACTATGAAAATGCACCCAGACTAGAATCAGCCAGCTGGAAGTTAAGGAATGAAGCTATATTTACAGCTTAGCACAATATACAAGCAGATATATACACAACATACATGAATATTTACAGAAATATGCAAGCTAAAAGTAATACAGAAACACAATACTCCTCTCAGAAATCACAGTGGCTCTCAACCACCCTTCTGCCTTCTTTCCACCCCTATACCTTACCCCAGGATCTGGATTATGTGCAAGTTGAATTTGGAGGATCAGTCAGGGGGGTTAGAATCAGAATGGTTCGTTAGGTTACTCAGCAGAGAGGAGAAGACAAGAACAGCTCCCAGAAAGCGAGACTTTATCTTATTTATATTTGTGTTCTTGTTCTTATACATCTCACCAAGCCTATGAGTGAAGAACACATCACCATTGATTTTCTTTTCACAACCTATAATCTAATTCTTTTCATTAAAATATTCCAATTAGCCTCAAACCAGCACAACAACCAAATTCTTTGCTGAGAAGTACAAGACATGAATGCACACGGGTGCACAACAAACTTTGTATTAATAGCTGTAAAAATCATGTATTTCACAGTCAGAGATGAGTTGCTTGGTGGGAAAATAAATTAAATTTTGAGACTAACCAGAAGGCAGATCTGTGACCAGTTGTTTACTATGTCATATTCTAAAAAGGTGGAGAATGTTCTAGCCCCAGCAAACACACGCGTTCTTCTAAATAACCTATCTGGTTGTTCCTGCAGAGTGATGAGCAGTGTTCTCATAGAGTTGTGCTGATGACAGTGTTGAGGTTATTCAAGTGTAAGCAGCTGTCTGGAAATCCCAGGCCCAAACCACAAAAAGTTCTGAAAGTAGGGATCTAGGTCTCAAGCTCTGCAATTTTCAAAGCAAGCCAGAGATAGCAGAGGGTACAAAACAGACAGGATGCCCTTTTGGCAGCTACTGTCAGAAAAACTGTGTTGCCATATTCTACACAAGCAGGATCTTCACTGTGTCTCCAAAAAGGGAAAGAAGTGCTTTGATAGGATCATTTGTTTTCTGCTAACAGGGGATCTTGCCAGCTAGATTTTCTTCTGCTCATTTGGAATTTATCACAAACTTCAATTTATCAGATGCCTGGAAAACCCACACAGGAGTATCTGAGTAATGATAATCCAGTTTGCTACTCAACAACGCCTTCACAGTATGAGAAAGAGTTTTCCTTTACAAATGGGACATCTGACTGTCACACAAATTATATTTCAAAGTCCCTGTAAAGTGGATGAGTTTATGAAAAATACTTTGCAACTCACAGCTCGTCAATACTTAAACAGAGTAAATGAGGTAGATGACCTCTTTTCAGCAAAAAAATACAAGTTTGTTCTTGTAAGGAACAATAGTTCACTAGATGATTCCTATTAACTACTCAGCAGTTTGCCATTTCTATAGACCCTCTGAAATCACACAAACCTATGCTTGAATCAGTAACAGAAGTAACTGGAAGAGATCTTAGTAAGATACTCATTTCCGAAATTAATTCTTCCATCTCTATACAAATAATAGCATATTAATGGTAATGATGGGAAAGGTACAAATAGGGGGTAAATTTTCTTCAGTAGTTTGAAGTCATGTAGCACAGAACAGGCACTTTCTTTCTCAAATGACAGATATTTTACAAAGTAAAGCACTTCATATACTTCTACGTACAGTAGAGAGAAAATGCTTAGTAAAATCTACTCTCTCAGTCTTTTATACAAATATAGTAGATCTGTGACAGTATAGTAAAATGCAGTGCTTGCAGCACCTTTACCACTAACAGTCATTGCCAGGAAGGTGCAAAGCCAAGGTTTTTGCAGGGCAATTAAACTTTTCTTCACTATTCAAGACTAAATACATCATCATAAAGAAAGGGAGTGTTCCTCCTTCATCAGTCAGCTCTTAATGTGTGAGAGTTCTGCAGAATTTACATGGTGTTTGCATGGGTCTGTATTAGTATACAGGCACAATGCACATCATGGCTATGAGCAACAACTAGCACAATACTGAAATATCTGAAAACTTGAAGTTATCTCTGATTAAAATTTTCTGGTTTAAAATTGAGATTTATTTTAGCTTTCCTGGTAGCTGAAAACAATGGTATTTGAAAGACTTTGGTCATTATGAATACTGTATTATCTATGCAAATATCATTTTCCATCAAACAAGGAATTTCAGAAGTAATCGAGAGGCTTTAAAATCAAATTCTGCCTTCAACATATTAGAAGAAATTACAAATGTCATAATGCATAATACTATTTTTCTAATGTATCACTGGCCCATAATGAGAAGCAATCTATTATATAGATTTTGCATTCAATCTTTTTGTCAAAAACTACATAGCACATCAAAAGTTAATAGCACTGGGGAGTTCAGTGATTAATATGAAAACAAATGGCATATTACAAATTTCTTTTGTTCTTCATTCACAACGATGTAACTGCAAGGGCTTAACCTTTAAGGGTTAAAGAGTTTAATCAATGTCAATGTCTGATCTTCTGAAGGCGATAAAGAACAGTCTGTCTAGCGATACCTAACAGAACATCACTTTGTCAAGTCACAAAGCGCCCAAAAGCTTGTCAAGTAAGTTACCAGAAACCTCTTTGTGGTTAGAACTCGGTTCTTTCCTGCTTGACCTATTATTTGATATTTGACCACTTGGTTGCAAGACACTTGCTCTTTCCAGCTGAAATGTCACTGGGGCATCTTGTCAGCTCCCCGACATCTCGGCCTGACATACAATTTTACTTTTGTGTGCTACAAGGCAGAAAATGCAGGGCAATGGCCTTGCTTTAAATTCTGTCAGCATCAAAGATGGGCGTCACTCTTGGGTCCTACCACAACAACAAAAAAGAAGTCTACTTGAAGGTCAAAACAGCCATTACTTTAAAGTCTTTCAGCTTAAACTAAATATATTACCTGCAACACTGGTTTGGGAAATGTCCTTATAAAGTACATAAACATATCATCAGAAATCCTCCCTGCACAATTGTTCTTTCTTATGAAAGACGGACTTGATAAAACGGTGAGTTTTCAGTGCCTGCAGGGACCAGATTCAGCAGTTAACTTAACTTGTTCAAATAGGCAAGTGGTATCATGTAGCTTTACAAGGAGCAACCTGACCTTCTCACATTGACCAGCAGTGACATTATTGTGCAGGAAGAGAAGCAGTCACATCATTTCTGTTTTGCACAACCTGCTTAAAGTTTGCAACTAAATGCTTGTCTTCAGTTGAGCTGACAAGAGAAAAGAGGGGGCTCAGTGAACCATGGCAGGGCTGCCATGAAATGACAGGAATCATTGGCATACATTTCAAGTAGCTCTCTCAATCCTATTAAAGTATTGCAGTCCTGTTTTAAAATAGACAAGTATGAAACAACTTTGATAGATAGAGACTAAAGTGGCTTATTGATTTTTTTTTCTTTAGACTGAGGAAAATTACCCAAAATGTGTCATTCTTTAACATTTAACAATATATGACATAAAAAATGAACAACTGCAATAAATAGACGTAAATAACTGTTTCAGTAGACAAAGAATGAGGAACACAGAAATGTGACCATACAAATGCATATTTTCATAAAAACATAACTAATGTAAAAGAATACATACACTTAACTACAATGCAAAGGTAGCAAGAACCTGCACTTTAATTGCATCATTTAACATTATTGCCATTTTTTCCTTTAAAAACATCAGTGATACAAAGAATCTGAAAATCCGTTTTCCACTGTTCTTTTGGGACTAGACGTTACATTCGGCCTGAAGGAATTTACTGAAGACCAAGAACTGGCTCTATTGTGCATAAAGCTGCAGAATGTATCAGGTTCAGCATGTAATGCCAAAAAAATCTGTGATACAGCTCTGGTCAGGCTGAATTCCTAGCTTGAAGCTATGGTGATGTTTGAACTCCCTCTTGATTCCTGGAGCAAAATAAAGTTATAATATATTAAAAATAAATATCAAAATAAATAGAACTTAATCTAAATTTACTGCTAGAGAAGTGAGAAACAATTTTATTATGTCTTTCATAAAGGTATGTATTTGCTAGCATTTTTATCCCTGTTTCAAACGTGTTTAAAGTACATTATAGCTGAATATATATATTCATCTTTAATAATCAGGAACAAAGGACATTAGCTGGAGCATTCTACACTATTAAGTGAAATAGCCTACTTTATTTGAAATGGTACAAATACTTACACAAAACTTTTCGCCCACTCTTCATTACGAAGGAGTGTGCTTTTTCAATCAAGTAAACAAACCTATTCTACAGTCACCCTGCCACTGTTACTCAGAAAAATACACCCCACAAACCAGAGAAGGTATTTATTTATTTTAAATTTTATTTTACCATCAATTGAAATGAAACAGTTAATACTCTTCAAATGTTAGTCTGTTAGAAAATACCCAAAGAATATACATTGAACGTACATTGATGAGGAACATCATCTATATTTCAACAAGTCTTACCATTCAGTCGAACAGTTAAATTAAATTCAACATTAAATTAAATTCAACATTAGAGCAAAAATCCTCATGCATTCTACTTTGAAAGATTATGGATAATACCAGTATGCCAGAAATATTTTTAATATGTTAAATAAAGACAGTCCCTATTCCCTTAAATAGCCATAATAAACAAAGTTTAGCAAATATGATGTTGTACTATTCTTCTGTCCTTTAACAAGGGATTTTAACTAATGCCATGGAAGTAACAATCATTTAATCAGGCCACAAAATGCATTAAAATTTCACAAGGAAAGCATAATTATGGTAAAGACAAAGGATACTTAAAGACTGTTTAAGTTTTTAAACAGTCTTTTTGTCATTTCAGAAAGAGTATACCTGTATATATAAACACACACACACACACACACACACGCAGGCAGGAATGCATATATATCGAAGCATAGATTCCAATATGCATACTCACAGACATCCAGTAGAGGCAGAAGACTGTATGTATACTGATATTTTAACACATCCAGACTCAGTCACATGTATAATGAAAGATTTCCCTTTCCTCTTTTTCTATTGCTCCATAGTTACTTCTTAACACCTACTTCAACAGTTCCCTTTGATATGAACTCTATTTCCCAATCAAGACAAATTATATTGCAGCTACTGTAACCAACTAGGTTATATTAGGGTTTCATTATGAACCCACACAGTAGTAAATTTAGATGACCACCTTGAGTTAGTTAAAATGAGGTAGTGTCTTGAGTTTGCTTAACTATGATGGTGATGAGGATGAGATAACCAGCAGGATTGTAAAGTAAGACCTGCAACACTTCAGCTTTTCAGTCTTTCTGGGCTCAACACTATGATGAATGGATGCCACTAAAAAGTCAAAGTACAAAAGAGATTTACTGCGTTTGTATCTGCATGTATGAAATGAGATGTCAATGAAGGCATCCCCCTATAATAGTCTATTATTTGCAGACTTTAATCATTTGACCACACTGACAAAATTCTTTCCACAGTACGTCATTCATGAAAAACCACCATGACAATATTGAAATATGCATGTAACTTGTGTATTCTAAAAGCACTTTTGCATGTAAAAATTTGAAATAATTAAGATACTTTCAGTACTTCAACAATCAGCGTATCACAATGAGCAAAAGCCGTGCTACAATTACACTTTCATATTAGCATTTTTTCAGATGTAGTGAGGGTTGCTTGAAGAATGTGGCATAAAAATCTCAGTAAGAAGGTAGGAAACCAGTTTTCCTTTGAGAGCTGCAAAAAAGAAATGTCTGAAACTTAATGATTGGCAGCAAGTCAATAGACTATGTTACAGTAAAAGCTTCACTGTTGAGGGAAAAAAACCACTGGTTTAGTTATCCAGATTCTCTGCTGTACTTCTTACAAAGAACAGAATACTCTTCTTTGAATAAAAGGGAAATCAGATCTAATAGCAATGTGACTGATGTAAAAAAAAAATCTCAGTTGTTACTCATAAGAACTATTTTGATCCAGTATCATTATATACACTTGCAATGAATTTAGAAAAAATTAGTATTCTGTAAGTTAGAAGATAATAATACTCAGAACTGTTTTAACAACCATTGTTTGAACGTGTACGTATAAGCTGGAATTCTTAAGGTAGTTATTATAGATACCCCAGCAGAACTCTTTCAACATTATTAGACACCTTTCTAAAACATGTATTAAACTGACAAACTCAAATGACTATGCCAGATAATAATCCATCATATAAATATGCATTTAAGTAATTTTTAAAAGAGGAATTATGTACCTTTAATAAAGTATCTGTTCAGGCAGATCTTTAGCATAGCAGTTATACTTACCTGATAAACTGCAAATGATTCCATCTAAACTGTTACACTTCATCAGGCAAATAGACATACAGGATGCACTATGTCTAGCAAAAATACGCTTCCAAAATACATATGTAAAACAGTAACTGGTCATGTCCTACAGTCATTCTTCAAAGTTTGATAGTCTAACTTTATAAGACATGTTTTCCTACAGACCAAAATATGAAAGGTTAGTCTGTATTACAGAACAACTGCTTTCTAAACTATACATAACTCTAGCAACTTTTTAGTATTACACATGGAAAATTATTTCCAAAACTATTCTTCCCTACAGTTTTCTTCTGTGACTAGCCTATGAACACATTACAATGTAGTTTACAGGTTGTCTCATGATACATGAGCTGTTTTACCAAAGTTAAAATTGATTTACAGTGTGTTGATTAATTATGTGCAATATTGTGAGCAAAGATTGTAATACTATCATGTATTATATCTTTATATATGCTTTATTGCAATGTCTGTCTACTCAAAGACACTCTATTTGCAATTATACATCAATATGCACAGACAGACACTTGGAATTAGAAAACTATGCACATGTTATGACAGTGATGTAAAGAGTTACATGAAGAAATTCAGAGTTGGAAGTACATTGTTTATCTTTAACTGTAGGACTAAAACCTAGAACAAGAACTGAAGTTAGAAATCAGTCAGAATGGTTTCAGCCTTCAAAGTCTACACAAGACTGATTTTACCAGATCACAATGTTCACTGTAGTATCACCCTACAGCTTTTCAATTGTTCTCTACTACTTGTATATTACAATATTTCTGTTCTCTACTATTTGTATGTATAACTTTATTCGTATACGTAATTCTGTTCTCTACTATTTCTATATTACAGTAACTCCCTGCCTATGGTGGGGGATTTGAACTAGATGAACTTTGAGGTCCCTTCCAACCTAAACCATTCTATGATTCTGCAATTCTAATACTCTTTTCAATTCAGGGATTTCCAAGTACTAATTTCAGCCACTTCAAACTGCTTTTGACAATTCAGTTTCAAAACACAGTAACTACTGAAACCTTCCTTTCAATTTCTTATGACAGGTAACATTCTGAGTGGTAAGCTTTTAGTGATTTATGGTTTACAGGTCATGAATAACAAGTCTGGATATACGGCTTTGACCAAAGTGAGAAGTTAATGAAAATATTTACAATCAGATCAGAAAATGCCTGAGTAAGGGATGAAATAAAAGAGAAGAACAAAAACACACTGAATTGACAACACAATACAAAGACTCTGTTATGGAGGTTCTCTGCAAGAGGATGCAGACACAGTAGCACATTCAGTTTCATATCCCAGGGTAAATTAAAGACAATTGTTGAATTCCAAGACTGAAGCATGACCTGGAAATCACTAGACTGTTACAGGACACTTATGTGAGGATGTGTGACAGAAAAAAGAAGAGCAGAGCAAGAAGCAAGATGTAGTTTCTTCAGAATTCTAGTAACTCCTAAAATCTCTGGAAAGGCTCTAGCATAGTCCCTCAAGAACAGGAAGAAATGTAAGGTAAGCACAGTCGCAGAGAGTGATGGGGGAAAACAGTCAATATATTTCTCCACAATTGATTTCTGACACCAATTCCTCTCACTCCAGGCCTAGAACATACACATGCATAATAATACCAATAGACAGCAAATCAAATGGTCCGTGCAGTTCTTTTCAGCTTCTCCTGCCTATGTCGTCATTGTAGCTTGCATTGTTTCACTGTAGCAACATCAATTTCAGAATTAAACAACTACTGTCTTCAATAACCATTTTCAAGCACTTATGTGTAAAACCTGCTTTGCTATAGGGAAAGATATACATTTTTACATCATTCTCAATCTCCTTCCCAAACTGCTATTTCCAAAACTGAGTTGCTTTTTCAAGACAATGCCAATGGACTTCCAGTATGCTGCTCATTCTTTCACTGTTGTTGCTCCAAGAGACAATTCTCACTCTCAGAGAAAAACAAACCCAAAAGCATTGGACTGATGAAAATGTTGGAAACTAGTGCTCCAAGTGGAAAGTATTACTAGTGAGTGTCAGAGAAATACAGTATTAGTTAACAAACTTTTTCAAAGTAGGAATGCATATGGGTCAAACCGGTAAAATTTGCATCCCGTGTTGATGACTTAGCAATTCTGTATGCTGAGGCCATAGGACTAGACTAGTGCTCTCACACAAAGTAGGAAAACTGTAACATTCAGTATAAATTTTAATCATCAGCACTCCTGACTGGATTCTGCAATGTGCTATCAGAGAATCATTCAATGGGCTGCTAATTCACTACATATTATCAGAAAGGTATACATACAACACATTTTGGGTGCTGCTAGCCGACAATACTAATAGCTTTTTCCATTATCAGAGGATTTTTTCTTCCAGTTTCAGAAGCTTTTTAATAAACATATGAGTCTGAAACATCTGGAAATTATTTGGGTTTTTTCTGCTTCTCTAATGCTTTAGCATTTAATGCATTCAGTAAAATTTACACACTCAAGTGGTTTAATTACAAACAATTAAGGGAAAGATTTCATAGTATTGTATGTTTTTCTAAAAGAAAATCCTGTTTTGTTCCAACATACTTAAACCCAGCATGTCTGAATGCACAACATATGATGGATTGTCACCTTAACTAAACACCTTCAATGTTTTTTTTTTCCTTAAAGACAAGCAATCTTTTCCATTGCAATTTTTGATAGTTTATAAATATTTCGGCCAAAATCCACCACACGGCCTATATATTAAGTTTTTCTTACAGATGCTTCATTGGAATGCATATAGAAGTCTTCCACTTTCGGGTCAAATTCTCTACATACCACAGTAATAACACCAAAGATTAGGTAAATTGTGTAGTGCATGATTTTCATGGTGAAATGCTCAATATGTATTGATTTCAATACGTATTGATTTCAATACAAGTTTCCAAATTCTTTAGTACTTTTTGCTTGTGCTTACTATAACTGCCTTTCCACTTTGTCAAGAATGGAAGCAACTTTTATTTAAATAAGAAAAATAAGTTTTAATCTGAGTACCTAATGCAAATGTTTATTGGTTTATCCTGCACTGCACAGTGAAAGGTACACTGTACTCTTATTAAGCTGCTGTGACGCTGCTCCGTATTTTCTGTCACTGTAAAAGATTGTCACAGTGTCTAACTTATGTTCTTCTTGCTTCCAAGAAAGCCTTTCCTGCTATGTAAGTTTTCCCACAACTTTTCATTGACTCAGATCAGTACCTTTCTTTGTGATGGCTCCCTCACCTCTTCTTTCTATCAAAAAGAGAACATGGTCATTACAACCAGAGAGTAAAACACGACACCATATTGAGGCACAAGTGGCTTACGAAGTAGTCCTCCCACTTAGCCTTCTTTTCTGCCAGCGCTAGTGGGAAAACAGTCAACTAGTTAAAGTGTCAAACTTCATACTCTCCTGAGAAATTGTCATCAGCTGAATTCCTAGACAGTGTGTCTGTCTGATGTAAGCCTTCAAAGTTTCATCTGAGTTGCGTGTATACTGCCACTGCAGCAAAAAAAGTTAAAACACATATTTACATTCATTTTGCTGAACATTAGCATCTTCTGTCCAATCATTTGAATGCAGAAGTGTTAGGAGAAAACAGCTTAGAGAACAAGGGTTGACACATGCAGTGTGAAATCTTAAGGTGCTTGAATGCAATGAGGGAGAAAGTGAGACAGAACCATATTTCATCTCCCTAACTGTGCTATAGTCCACATGAACTTTGTGACAGGTCTCTGTCTCTCAGCCACACTTCAGTAGCTTCTGCTGACACTCAGCTGTCAGACTGCAACCCTTTACCATGCCCCTAACATGCTCTACAGCTTCACCCAATTAACTCGCTTTCACTTGACATTGCAGCAAAAAGCTTCATAATAGGTGGTCAAGGTGCATGGTGTCTGCTTGCCCTCTAACTGCTCATGCACATCAAAATGGTAAGCTAGCTACCTTCTCTTTTGTCTGTTTGCTCTAAACTGGTACAACTACTATTCAGGCATTGTTACCAAACAGGACAAGGAAAGCAGATATTTGCCAGTGGTGCATTAATCTGTCTTTCGCCAAAGACTAATTTTAATGCAGGATCTTAATCATCATAGATATTTTGGGGAAAAAGAAATTACACTGTTTCAGTAAAATACTTCAATCATTTTAAAATTAAGAAAGATATACTGCATCAGCAATATAGATACAAGGGGGAAAGACAGAAAAAAGTCATTATTACTAATCACAACATTTAACAACATAAAGAAGAAAAGTCCAGGAACAATGAAAGTGTCTCTATGATTCAGCTTTCTTGCATTAAAAAATCTTTAGGCATTCTGAATATTAATTTTTGCCATACATTTCTGCCAAATATGCAATATTTTTGAGGAATAATATTCAGAAATACAAATCTATGTAGCTAACAAAACAAACTATCAACAAAAATGAAATCCACATTTTAGGATTCTCCTGACAGATTATTTTAAAATGAGAACAAACATGGGATTCACTATTACTTTGCAGATATATGCTTTGAAAATACTTCAGCTTGTTCACTACTTTTCTCAAGTGTATTTGTTTTAAGTATATAGAGTAGGTCAGAAAAGGCCCTTAAAAATCCAATATGCATTAAGTAGAGATGACATTCAAGTGCTCTTTGCTGAAGAGGTGTGCTGTTAACCAAGGATGGAACAGACTGGATGAGTACTGGTGCCTGGGCAGTGAAATTATATGAGTGGATGTAGTCAGTTCCTTCTGGTGGTCTTGTAGGTTTCAGCTATCAGAACTCCAGCAAGGTAAGTGTCAAAATACTATCCATGAAGCTCTTTCAGATTCTAGTGTTTTCTAAACTATAGTAAGTTCAGATAGGTTATGTAACATATTTGCTTTCCCAGTAAGGGATATATCCTCTTGAAGTTCTCTGTAAAAATCATCCAATGGGTGCTTTTTTCACACACAAAGAGAAGCAGACATCTGCTTTGTGAAAACTGGAAACTCAACAGAAACTGTAAGTACAAAAGAAAGAAAACAAAAAGGAAAACATTGATTGAGGGGTAAAGCAGACACCACTCTCAGCACAAATTTATGGCAGGGACACAGAATCGACTTTTTGTTATGAAAGGCAGCAAAAAGAAGCAAGTCATATTGGACTTGGAACTTGTATGGTTCCAGCACAGGGTGTTAAGGCAAAAATGTGGGTCTTTTGCAGCAATGAAAGAAAAAGTAGCAAATATCTCACTCAGATTTCAAGTAGGAAAACGGTATTACTCTGACTTGAAATTAAGTGCCAAGGACTCACAGGGCCTCTTATTGGAGAATACTATAACCTTTGGTGAGCAAAAACTGATTTCAGTCCGTTTAGTTGTGAGAATTTAATCTAGTGTTGTCCATAATCCTGGAGTGAAAAATGATGTGACCTCTTGAATTGACAGTATCTAGCATGGCTTAGCAAACCACAGATTTGCCTTAGCTCTTAGGAAGCAACAAAATTAGGATCATAAATCAGATATAGACATGGCTGATGCAAGCTGTCTGCATCTACTCTGAAAGTGGTCTGACTGTAATCTGTTACTCAAAATACAAACATTTGTATGTTAAGTAAGAATACGTGCATTTGCATTAGGCTAATCTGATTATCACTTCATCTAAATAACTGTATTCAACTGAGTAGCCTCATAAAAAAGATCCTCTAATGACAGCAATTGACAGACTTACACCACATGCTTAGAAGAGAACTATGTCTACTGTCAATTTTCTCAGAAGTAATATTTATTATTAAAATCATCAATCCATTAGGAGGACAAAGGGTTCCACTTCTTTTGCACTACTAAATGCAATGCATACTTTCTGGATTATCCACTGAAGATTATGTAGCCTCCCACCTTCCAGACAATATCCTGATAAGGGTTCCATCCCATTCAACTATAAACTATTTTAGATTCACCAGGAAGATGTATTTTTGGCTTCCTGGAGGTTTGGAACAGTTTTCAAACTTTTCATTTGCATATCCAAAATATATATGCTCAGTAAAACTTAGTTGAAGCAACCTCAGGAGGGAGTTAATTACTCTTTGTGTAAATTGCATGCAATAGTTGAAGCAGTGTACATTCAACACAGTTCTAAAGAGTAGTTCTATAACAATAACAGCCAGGGAAAGCAGTTGGTTTTCTGGCAGCACTGCTTCTAAAATGTCAGTTTGTATCTGAACAGCCTAAAAATAAACTTCAGTTTCAGTTGATGGTTAATATGTAGGTCCTTTGCATATCCAAGATCCTGGAGAAGAGGAGGCTTCGAGGGGACCTGATATTAGCCTGCCAGTATCTGAAGGGGGCCTACAGGAAGGCTGGGGAAGGATTATTTGCAAGGTCCTGCAATGACAGGACAAGGGGCAATGGGCTTAAACTGGCAGAGGGGAGATTTNCCTATGGCAGGGGGTTGGAACTAGATGATCCTTGAGGTCCCTTCCAACCTTACCATTCTATGATTCTATGATTCTATGAAATTACACTAACTGGGCAAGGAATCAAGCGTATCAACTACAAACAACTTGAGTGTGGGTGAACTAGGTTTACTATCTCTTTTAGATTTGGCTGAATTTATATACACAGTTATACTTCAAACTGAAATTAAATAATAAAATAATACAATCCTAATCATTAATGCAACAGAACTTTTTATGCTTATGAGATTCTTGAGCACTGTCAGCCTCTAAGAACTGCTCTTAGTTC
>VWZE01018896.1:0-13950 GCA_013396675.1 Eubucco bourcierii
TGCATTGTGATTTATTGCTACAGTGACATTTGCTTCCCAAGGAAACTCATCACTCACACCAAGTGAGAAGCCTCCATGTCAGTATCAAATATAACACCTCAGCAGCAACCACCACCTCCTTTCTCAGTTCTGCTTCCACATCCCAAACAGGCTCGAAATAGACTCTTTATGTAAGGCAGCAGCACAAAGGCAGCCTCCCTCTTGACAAGGCACAGCAGCAGGTAAAGTTCACAGGCTCACAGGATGTCAGGGGTTGGAAGGGGCCCAAAGAGATCATCCAGTCACACCTCCCTGCCAGAGCAGCACCAGACAATCCAGCTCAGGGCACACAGAACACATCCAGACAGGCCTGGAAAGGCTCCACAGAAGAAGACTCCACAGCCTCTCTGGGCAGCCTGTGCCAGGGCTCTGGGACCCTTACAGCAAAGAAGTTCTCCTTGTGTTGAGCTGGAACTGCAGCTTCCATCCAGTGCTCCCTGTCCTATCCCAGGCAGCAGTGAGCAGAGCCTGTCCCTCCATCCCTCAAATACTTCTAAACATTGATTAAATCCCCTCTCAGTCTTCTCTTCTCCAGACTAAAAGTTCTCCCCAAGTTGAAAACCCTCCTCTGAAAACCACTCTCACAGACTTTGTAAATCATATCCCCCACTTTAGCTGTGTCTTTCTACATCACCAGTTCCATCTTTGATGTCAAATCAGAGGCCCAGTTCTACCAAATCTTGGATAGAGCCACGAGTAGGGGAATTGCAGGAGCTTGATGATGATGCTTAGACTTCAAAATTAAGGATTTGAATTAATAAGTGGAATAATTAAATCCTAGAATGGCTCAGGTTAGAAGAGACCTCACAGATCATCTACTCCAACCTCCCTGCCATAGGAGTGTTTGGTAATTTAGGCATTGTTTCACAAACACCTTGGACACCACATCCTTGCTTTAGCTTTTCAGCCCTTAGATTCTGGGCACAGTTCTCATCAATTCATAGACTCATAGAATGGTTTGGGTTGGAAGAGACCATCCAGTTCCAACCCCACTGCCATAGGCAGGGACACCTCTCACTAGCCCAGGCTGCTCAAGGGCTCATCCAACCTGGCCTTGAACACCTCCAGGGAACACATCCACAACTTCTCTGGGTAGCCTGTTCCAGAATCTCACCACCCTCCTACTGAAGAACTTCTTCCTCAGCTCCATTATAACCCTGCTCTCCCTCAGCTTCAAACCTTTCTCCCTTGTCCTGTCTCAGACACCCTCAGCAAAAGTCTCTCTGCAGCCTTCCTACAGGATCTCTTCAGGTACTGGCAGACAGCTCCAAGGTCCCCCTGGAATCTTCTCCAGGCTGCACACCCCCAGCTCCCTCAGCCTGTCCTCACAGCTGAGGTGTTCCAGCCCTTGGACCACCTTTGTGGCCTTCTCTGGCTTCCCTCCAACAGTTTATTCACTTGTTTTGCAAACAATACCATCAGTGAGTCTGCTGCCATTGCACCAGCTTCATTCAGCAGGAAAAGCAGACAGTTTGTGGATGGTGTCAGCAAACACCTCACTACCTCACTAGCAGGCTAACAACCATCTGCATTTTAAGTGGAAAACATAAAATACATGAGATCAGGAATCTAAAGAGAGATTATTCCTTCAGCATAAGGAGAGCACAGCTACAAACACGTCCTCTTTTCTCCTCCATGATTTGTCACACGAAATCAAAGTCCTGCAAGCCTCCACAGGCTTTGGGCTCACATCAGCTCCTGCCGGGTGTGAAAGGCAGTCAGCGGCAGGCACACAATTCACACCTCAGGGCAGTGCTGCCTCAAGCGGAAAATGGCGCCACTGCCCTCACTGGAAGCACAGGCCACTCCCCAAGCCCAGAGTATCCACTGGAGTGTTCCTGTGAGACTGCTGTGCCTAAACACCCCAATAACAAACTTCAGGCAAGCAACAGCAGAGTTCTGCGAGGGAAAGCAAAGCTGAAATGGTCTCAAAAAGAAAGAGCAGCCTGAAGACTGCCCAAAGTTGAGCACAGGCAGGTTTCAAGTGAATCAAAACTCTCTGGGCATAGGCACAGACTGCTAAGTGCACTCAGCCATTCTCTACTGAGCAACATACCACAAAGCTTTATTTTATTACCTTCCTTGGTGCAGTGTTGATGGTTAATTCTCTAACAACTTACTGTGGTCAGGTTTTTATTTCTGTAACTGAGAACAAGGCTGTGGCATTCATACCTTGCATTTTAGACCATAAAAGAAGTTCTAAGTCAAACTAAATAGCTCTAGTGACAGCTCTCACGTTCTCTTTCTGGATAAGAAAAAGCAGAGTTGATTTGTTTCCGTTTTATTTCTCCTTTCAAACGTGAGCTGTATCTCACCAGTAGAATCCTAAAAGGAAGTCACTGCCACCCAATGCCCGCCTCGGGACTCGGTCACCAGAGAACCAGGCCAAGTGAGACAACAATTTTCCCCGCACAGCCTGCAAAACCGTAACGCACTGGAACAAAAGCAAAACGACAAGAACAGTCTCGAAGCCTCTCCGCGAGGCTAACTGTCACAGTGCTTTTGCTGCGGCCAAGCAGCGGCCAGCGCTCACTGCCGGGCGTGCATCCTCGTCCCCGCTTATTAGGTCCCAAGGGCACCACCCCGAGAGCCTCCCAGTCCCCAGGAAACGGGGAAGCGGCTGGGCGTGAGTAATTCCACGGAAGCTGCTCGGGGCTCCCTTTCTCCCTAGTAGCCTCAACCAGCGCCGCTCGCCAGCCCGGCCCCTCCGCTGTCCCCTGCCCAGCACCGAGCGGGCACGCTGTTCAGCCGTACCCCGCACCAGCTACCGCCAGAACGAGATGGGGCTCCTTTCTCAGCGCTAATTCTAACGGGCTCTCCGCCGCCGGTCACCCGCCCTAGAGGAACGGCGCTTAAGAGAAGCAAGGGCCCGGGCCGCCCCGAGCAGGTGTGCCCTCACCTCTCGATAACGGAGGCGAGCAGCTGAGGGAGCTCCTTCATTTCGAAGGCCGAGTAGGAAGCAGAAAGCAGCGGCCGCACCGCTACTTCCCAGCCCGGCTCCGCCGCGGCCCCCGCGCCGCCGCCCGCCGTCGCCATCTTGCCGCTCCGCTCGGAGAGCGGGAGGCTGCGGCGGCGCAGTGGGGACGGCGGGGCCGGAAGCGCCTCCCCCCCACGCGCTGCGCGACAGGAAGTGACCTAAGGGGGCACGCGAGCATGGCGCCTCCTGATTGGAGGAGACGGAGGGCCCGGCCCAGGCGCGTGCGCAGTATATGAGTCAGCAACTTTGCAGGCAGCGCATGCGCCATGAGGGAGCCTCGCCTGGCAAGAGTGGCGCATGCGCCTTGAAGGAGCATTGCCTGGCATGAGGGTGGCGCATGCGCCGTGAGGGAGCCCTGGGAGCTGCCCTTCGGATACGGCTTCGAATACCCGAAAAGGGGAAAAAAACAGCACAAAACAGTCGCAGCTGTCCAGCAGGCGGCTTTTATTGAGGCGATCTGCACGGAGGGGAGGTGGCTGATGGGACACGGCCTCTCATTGGGCTTATCAAGCGCTGAGACACTTCACTGTGATAACTGAATTCCGTCGACAAGGTGTTTAAACACTAGTGGCTGGTGCCGGGATCTTCACTCCTGACTCAGGACAACCCCCGGGTTGTACATTACATACAGGTCCATTTTCAAACAAGGGAAGGAATTAGCACTGCCACCATAATAAATAAAGAACATGGGAGAGACTTGTCATTCAAATTCCTCCCACAGCCCTGCAACGGAATGAAGAGACCCCTGAGGCTGTTTCTCACCAACACCCACACCCTTTCTAAACTTCTTCCCAGCGTTATGACCCCACGTCTCTTCCCAGGCCTTGCATACAACAGCTCACTCATTACCCAGGCTAGCACTCACAGCCCAGCAGATAGCAACCCCTCCATCCTCCTCTCACCAAGACGCTCATCCTGGCTGGCACTGAGCAGTGAGGAGAAAGAGGCCACACATCCTTAGCTGCAGTGACACTGGGGAGAGAGCAGATTTCAGGGCTTTAACAGTGGTTTCAGAAAGGCCTTTTTAAGCCATAACAGAGGGATGTCTCTTTTCCATCTCCTCTCACTGGGAGACACAAGGCAGCATATCATTAAGTTGTGTTAGCAGCTTCTCCTCCTTAACGTCTTCCAGCAAAAATGTTATTTCTCTAGGCATCTGTACTCATCAGTCACCTGAGGTGGAGTTTCTAACCAAACCCAGCAGCCATGTGGGGTGGTGGCAGATCTTCAAGCCTGTCCAGATCACAGATACATTCTCCAGCCTTGGCCTTCCAGCACTTGCAGCCTTACCGCCAGGCACGGTTGAGCAGCTTCACCTGAGCCAGTCTCTTTGTGATCATGGTGGCAAAAACCAGCCCAAAGAGTACACTGCTGATCAGCACATAGTCATAGTCATCTTTCAGCACATCAAACTGCTTGGATGGGTACACTCGAGTCTGGTAGATGTCCAAGCCATAGGCAACAACCTGAAGAGATAAGATCAGGAGCAATTAATGAAGCTTTGAGGCTTAAGGAGGTTGCAGTGAGTTGGGTGTTGGTCTCTTCTCCCAAGTAACTAGGGTTAGGACAAGAGGAAATGGCCTCAGGTTGTGCCATGGGGAGTTTAGGTTGGATATTAGGTAGAATTTCTTCACTGCAAGAGTGGTCAAGCATTGGAACAGGCTGTCCAGAGAGGTGGTGGAGTCCCCATCCCTGGAGGTGTTCAAGAAATGTGTGGCCATGGCACTTTGGGAGATGGTTTAGTGGCCACAGTGGTGTTGGGTTGATGGCTGGACTCAACCTTAGACATCTGGTAGAGGGGAGATTTAGACTGGATGTTAGGAGGAAGTTCTTTATAGTGAGGGTGGTGAGACACTGGAACAGGTTGCCCAGGGAGGTTGTGGATGCTCCCTCCCTGGAGGTGTTCAAGGCCAGATTGGATGAGGCCTTGAGTAACCTGTACTAGTGGGAGGTGTCCCTGCCTATGGCAGGGGGTTGGAACTAGATGATCCTTGAGGTCCCTTCCAACCTTACCATTCTATGATTCTATCTTTTCCAAGCTTAACCATTCTATGATAACTGGAACAGGTTGCCCACAGAAACTGTGGAGGCTCCAAACCAGGTTGGATGAGGCCTTGAGCAACCTGGTCTTGGAGGTGTTGCCCCTGCCCATGGCAGGGTGGGGTTGGAAATCTTTAAGGTCCCCTCCAACCCAAACCATGCTGTGACTCTATGATCCTACAAAGCCAAACACATCAGAAGTGTTTAAATCAAGTCTGTAGTTGTGACTAACAGCAGAAATGTTTAAGTGGTAAACAGCCACATTATGAAGTTACAAACATCCCTGGCACATACTACAGCATCATGCTGCTCCACCAACAAACCCCAAGGGTCACACATTGAAGCCACCACCCTGTACTCACCAAACAAGTGGACTCGAGGCCAGAGGGGGCTGTATAAATCCCTCTCATCCGGGATATGGTTTGATTGTAGTTGATAAACCTCTCAGCATGGATCTGTACATCAGGGGAGTACGGAATCAGGTTCTCCTCTCTGAAAGGTATTTGAAGAGAAATTAAAACCCAATCAAAGAGTACACAGAGGTCATCATCTGTGTGTGGTCAGCAGATAAGAGAGAAGTGATTCTTCCCTTCTACACTGCTCTCCTGAAACCCCACCTGGAGTACTGTGTCCAGTTCTGGAGCTCCTATTACATGAAAGATAAGGACATGCTGGAATGTGACCAGAGAATGGCCACGAGGACTGAGGCCTGGAGCTGCTCTGCTATGAGGAAGAGGCTAAGACAGTTGGGGCTGTTCAGGTTAGAAAAGAGAAGGCTCAGGGGAGACCTTATTGTGGTCTTCCAATATCTGAAGGGGGCTATAAGAAAGCTGGAGAGAGACTTTTTAGGATGTCAGGTAGTGATAGGGCTGGGGGGAATGGAACAAAACAGAAGTAGGTAGATTCAGATTGGATGTTAGGAAGAAGTTCTTCACCATGAGGATGGTGAGATATTGGAACAGGTTCTCCTCTCTGAGAGGTATTTGAAGAGAAATTAAAACCCAATCAAAGAGTACACAGAGGTCATCATCTGTGTGTGGCCAGCAGACAGAGAGAAGTGATGTAAGGCAGAAATTCTTCACCATGAGGATGGTGAGATATTGGAACAGGTTGCCCAAGGAGGTGGTGGAAGTCTCAACCCTGGATGATTTTAAGGCCAGGGGGGATGTAGCTCTGAGCAACCTGATCTAGTGTGAGGTGTCTCTGCCCATGGCAGGAGGCTTGGAGCTGGATGTTTCTTGAAGTGTCTTCCAACTCCCACAATTCTGTGATTCTGTGACCATCAAAAGCTGACCAAAACCAGCAAACTGAGCTGCTTTTCCCAATGCAGATTCAATTTTGCTGCAGGATGAAAAATCAAAGAGGCCAGCTGGGGCAGACCACACTGCAGCAGCCTGCTCTCAGGCTTCTAAAGTTTTAAAAACAGTGCAATTCTAAAAACTTTAGAGAGCTGTGCAGACAACAGGCAGGGTTTGCCCACATCCCCAAGAGCTGCTGCATCGCAGACAAGTTTCCTCCACTGTCACAAACCACCAACAAAGCAACTTCACCTGAATTGCCCTGAATCTCATAGGATGAGCTGTTCTGCTTCAACATGGCCCTGCTACACACAAAATCCATGCCTCTTCCAAGCCTCCCAGAAGCAGCTGTTACAGAACATTCCTTACCTGCTTTGTTCCGTGGGGATCTCTGGGCGCCGAGGATCCAGCAGAGCCTTTGGAAGGGAGAGGATGGCCCCAGAGGGAAGCCCAACTGTGCATCAGAAGAGACACACCTTAAAAATGGCCCTTTCTGACAGCATTTTTGAACACCTAAAATAAACACTCTCCTGCTGCTTATCCTTGAACTTGCCAGGAGGTCCAAGGCAGGATTTTTGATGGTCAATTGCATTTTTGGTGCCAAACTTGGCTGGTGGATGTGACACTCATGAGCACCTCTGCTACGAGGATTGGGTGAGGGAGCTGGGGGTGTTCAGCCTGGACAACAGAAGGCTCCAAGAGGACCTCAGAGCTGCCTTCCAGTACCTGAAGGGATCCTACAGGAAGGCTGCAGGGGGACTTTTGATAAAGGTGTCTGGAGACAGGACAAGGGGGAACGGTTTGAAGTTCAGGGACAGAAGGGATAGACTGGATCTGAAGAAGAAGTTCTTCAGTATGAGGGTGGTGAGACTCTGGAACAGGTTGCTCAGGGAGGTGTTCCAAGCCAGGCTGAGTGAAGCCTTGAGCAACCAAGTCTAGCTGAGAGGTGTCCCTGCCCACGGCAGGGGGCGTAGATGATCTCTGAGGTCCCTGAGCCGTTCTGTGACTCTGAGTGGAGCAGCAAGGACTTACTGAGCAAGTGGCGGCTGGTGATGCCTCGCTCGGTGATGGTGGCCTCCATGGCACTGATAGCAGAGGGGAAGATGTAAGACTGCTGGAGGACCTGAGGTAGAATTGGGCGGTCGAGGGAGCTGAAGGCTGTGGCATTGTACTGCTCTGTGCCCTCATACAGCTCCAGCACAGTGAACTCATTGCGCCGAGCCTTCGTGTTCCAGTACTGGTACTGAAAGGGAGCAGCAGACACAACAGGTAGCAGGAAAACACAGAGAATGGTCTCAAGCTGTCTGGCAGAAAAGGACCTGGGGTGCTGGTTGACATGTGCCAGCACTGTGCTTAGGTAGCCAAGAGGGCCACCAGCATCCTGGCCTGGATGAACAATGGTGGGGCCAGCAGAAGCAAGGAGGTGATCGTGCCCCTCTGCTGGGCACTGAAGAGGCCACACCTCAAATAATGGGTTCAGTTTTGGGCCACTCACTCCAAGAAGGAAATTGGCACAGTTACAAAGACACCAAAGCTGGTGAAGGGTGCGGAGAACAGGGCTGGTGAGGAGCAGCTGGGGTTGTTGAGCCTGGAGAGAAGGTTGAGGAGAGACCTCATTGCCCTCTACAACTCCCTGAAAGGAGGTTGGAGCCAGATGGGGACTGGTCTCTTCTCCCTAGTGGCAGGTGATGGAACAAGAGGAAACGGCCTGATGTTGCACCAGGGAAGGTTTAAGTTGCACATAAGGAACAATTTCTTTCCTGGCAGAGTGGTCAGGCATTGAAATGGGCTGCTCAGGGAGGTGGTGGAGTCCCCATCCCCAGAGGTGTTCAAGAAACCTGTGGCCATGGTGGTGCTGGGTTGATGGTTGGACCCTGTCCTAGAAGGCTCTTCCAACCCACCCAATCCTATCATTCTATAAAAAGTCTCCTCCATATAGGTTCAGCTCTCAACTCCCTGACATAAAGGAGGTCAGAATAAACTCACCACCACCCAGTTCTCTGAATGAACCATGTGGACAGGTCCCTTTGCTTTCTTCTGCACTGAGGAGTGGATGATCCTGCCTGTGACTCCATCGATCAGATAGATCCCGATGAAGGTGCGCTCGTGGTGCGTGTCTGTGCTCTCTGTCACCACAGCAAGCAGGTTGGGGTTCAAGGACTGGAAAGAAAAAACAAAAAAGAGAAAAAAAAAATCCCAACTGAGATCCCTGCTTTAGTAGCACAGGCACCTTGTTTGTCACCTGAGGAAAAAAAGCAGCTCTTTCCTCACTATCAGATGTGGTCTTGGTTGATGAAAAGCTGAACATGAACCAACAGCAACTGTGTGCTGGACTGCAGCAAGAGCAGTGTGGGCAGCAGGGCAAGGGAGGGGATTGTGCCCCTTTGCTCTGCTCTCCTCAGACCCCACCTGCAGTCCTGTGTGCAGTTTTGAAGTCCCCAGTACAAGGACATGGAAGTGTTGGAGCGGGTCCAGAGGAGGCCATGAAGATGCTCAGAGGGCTGCAGTAGCTCTGCTCTGAGGACAGGCTGAGAGAGTTGGGGCTCTGCAGCCTGGAGAAGAGAAGGCTTCCAGGAGACCCTGGAGTAGCCTTGCAGGATCTGAAGGGGGCTACAGGAAGGCTGGGGAGGGACTACTGACAAGGTCTTGTAATANGTAACACACCTCCACCAAAATGAGACTTTTCACCTAAGGGTTATGGACACTGATGCATACAGAGGAAAGAAAAAAAAAAAAAATTAGCACTACAGGGCAGTTAATATCAAGGCAGTGCCCAGAAATGGTGCTGAGGTCTTCCTGGGAGGTTAAATGCAGCAAGCAAAAGTGAACTGGAAGTTCCCAGGGCACCTTATAGAGGACGCTGCGGTCTCCCATCACACGGCCCTGAGAGTGCACATGCTCGTTGGACCTCTTCCCTTTCACTGCCACTATCCTCTGCACCTCAGTGGGGATGATCACCTCCCAGCTCTCCTCTGTTGTCAGGTCCTGCAAAAGAAAAGAAAAGAAAAAAGTGCTGTAGGAGCTTTAATGCTGCCCTCAAAAGACATCAACTCCACCACCACGACGTTGGGAGCACTGCCTGCTTTTCAGTGTTAAAAGTTCCTCAGGTACATTTGGAGGCTGAACTGTTCCTGTTCTGAGCAGAACTCTGTGAACCAGAGGGAGAGATTTGTTCTCTGACTGGAAGGGTTCTCAGAGTGGAACAGGCTGCCCAGGGATAGGTGGTTGAATCCCCACCCCTGGAAAGGCACAGAGATGTGGTACTGAGAGCCATGCTTTAGTCCCGGGCTTGGCAGAGCTAGAGAAAGGCTGAGCTGGATGAGCTTAAAGGTCCTTCCCAAAGATCCTGTAGTTCTGTAATCATCCAGAGGACACCTAAGAAAGTGTCACTTAGACTGTGATGAGTTTTCCATACCTTTTTCAGCCTGAATCCAGAGAGCTTTCCCTGCTCAGCATCCACTAGATAGAAAAAGATAGAATGAGCTATTTCTTCTAGCTGACGAAGGACATTTTTAGTTGCTGGGAAAGGTGTAACCTGGAAAAGAAGAATTGAAACAGCAATTCCAAACCAATTCACACACAAGAGGAAGAAAAGAAAAAAGACCTCCAAACCAACACAGAAAGATCATTTCAAACATGTTTAACACGATGAGGTTTGACCTAACCAGAACAACCTCACTGCTTTAAGTGAAATGTGACCCAGCAACATTTTTCCTCCCCCCACCTTGCTCCAAAAGGGAGTGGAACAATTAACGAGATGCCAAAGAAAGCTGCCTCCAGGCAAAGCAATTTACCTTGTACTCATCATCGATTAAGAGCAGCACTTTGGCATAGTCTTGATCCATGATGGGCAGAAGCAAAGTCTGAAGAATTGGACGCTTCAAAACAGGAGGAGCTACTTGACTTCTCTTCCCAAAGATGGGGTTAAAGACATACAGGAAGCTCATTTTGGTTTCCTAAAAGCAAAGAAAAGATGCAAAACTCTTCCTAAGTTGGAAAAGAGAGATGGTTTTCTACCTGCTACCTGTTGGCCTTGACTATACTAACCACTAAAAAAATAAAAAACCCAGGAGACATCCTTAGCTTAACCTAAAAATTAACCACGGTGCAAAAACATCTCAAGAAGTCTTTATTTTGATGATTTAGATTTGGAGCTGAAGAAGATAGACATGGATTTCATTCCAGCTTTGGCCAGAGCCTCCTGTGCTGCAGGATGTTTGATGTTTGCCTTTTTTTTTTTGGTTTTCAGATTGGTACTGTTAATCATAGTATAATCTTATCCTGCTTCCACAAGGACATCTGATGACTCCCTTTTCTACACTGTTGGCTCTGGTACTGGGCTTTTAAGTTCTGGGAGCCCTAAATATTTTAACAATCCCTTACTCAGATCTCCAGGAATATATATAATACAGTCATATAATCCAGGGTGTGCCCTGGATTCAGCCACCCCATCCTCAAAACATAGAATCATAGAATGGGAAGGTTGGAAGGGACCTCAAGGATCAGCCAGTTCCAATCCCCTGCCACAGGCAGGGACACCTCCCACTAGCACAGGTCACTCAAGGCCTCCTCCAACCTGGCCTTGAACACCTCCAGGGAGGTTGTGGAGCACAGAAGCACCCAAAGTGATCAAAGATCAAAGATCATGTTGGGTGATTCTGTGCTCCACAACCTCCCTGGGCAACCTGTGCCAGTGTCTCACCACCCTCACTGCAAACAACTTCCTCCTAACATCCACTTTCAATCTCCCCTCTGACACTTCAAAACCATTCCCCTTGGCCTGGCATTCCCAGACCTTGTCAATAGTCCCTCCCCAGCCTTCCTGTAGCCCCCTTCAGATCCTGGAAGGCCACTCCAAGGTCTCCTGGAAGCCTTCTCTTCTCCAGGCTGCAGAGCCCCAACTCTCTCAGCCTGTCCTCACAGCAGAGCTGCTGCAGCCCTCTCAGCATCTTGGTGGCCTCCTCTGGACCCGCTCCAACACTTCCATGTCCTTCCTGTGCTGGGGGCTCCACAACTGCACACAGGACTGCAGGTGGGGTCTGAGGAGAGCAGAGCCAAGGGGCACAATCCCCTCCCTTGCCCTGCTGCCCACACTGCTCTTGCTGCAGCCCAGCACACAGTTGCTGTCTGGGCTGCACGCACACTGCAGCCTCAGGTTGAGCTTTTCATCACCCCACACCCCCAAGGTCTGTTCCTCAGGGCTGCTCTCAGCCCTTCCTTGGGCATGCATAGACTCCATCCCCTAATTCTTTCTCAAAGCCATTCTGTGGCACAGACACAGTGCTGAGGGCTTTCAATCCCATCTGCCACCAGCTGAGGCAGTCTCAACACATAATAACATCTCCTCCTCACCCGTGGAGCACAAAACAGCCTGCAGCTAGCTAAAGGGCAGCCACTGTCACCTAGCTAATGGGAACAACACAGGATTTAACTCACAAGAGCAAAGAAACTGGATCAAATTGTTTCCTGTGTTTCAATAAAAAGCTTCAAAATGAGCAGCCTTAAAATTTCCAGAGGTTTGTATCTGTCTCACTTCAGTTCTTCCTCTGCTCCTGTCCCCATGTTGGTGATGATCAGGTGACAGACCCAAGATTCCTTCACCCCTTCTAAGGGCAGATTCCCACACCAAGCAGGTTCAACAGAGGGCCAGAGGAAAGGGACTCACCTTGTCCTTGATAAGCAAAGTACACTGTGGAGGGTGTGGAAAATGGGCTGTTGTTCTTTGGACCATCAGTTTGAAGGAGGAACCTGGTCTCACATTCCTGAGATATTGCTTCCACAGGATGGTGCCAGAGCTGCTTTCAATACCAAAAAGCTGAGGGGAGAGAGGCAGTAGAACTCAGAACAGCACATCTCCCACACACAGAGAATCACAGAATGGTTTGGGTTGGAGGGGACCTTCAAGATCCTCCAGGTCCAACCCCCTGGACGCCTCCCACTGGCCAAGGTTGCTCAAGGTCTCATTCAGCCTGGTCTTGAACACCTCCAGGGAGGGGGAAGCCACAACCTCTCTGGGCAACCTGTTCCAGCATTCCCCCATCCTCACTGATTTCCTAAACCCCAGGCACTTCTGCACCTTTGCAGCCATAAAGCCAGCTGATAAATTAGCCTGCATGAGGGCTTCAACTAGATTCAGGGATCCATAGAATGGTTTGGGTTGAAAGGGACCTTCACTATCATCTAGTCCCATCTGCCATGGGATGCCTTCCATCAGTCCAGGTTGCTCAAGGCCTCATCCAGTCTGGCCTTGAACATCTCCAGGGAGGGGGCATCCACACCCTCCCTGGGCAACCTGTTCCCCTCACTGTAAAGAATTTCTTCCTAATCTCCAGTCTAAATCTCCCCTCTTTCAGCTTCAACCCATTTTCTCTTGTCCTGTTACCATACTCAATCACTGCATCATTCACAGTGTCACAAGGTTTGGAAGAGACCTCAAAGATCATCAAGTCCAACCCATCACCACAGACCTCAAGACTAGACCATGGCACCAAGTATTCTTTGGGATATAACAAAGCAAGAAGTGTTTTAGCTCTTCTCCAAAACATTTCCTATCACAAAACATTCTGCACATCATCTCACAGCATTTTGCCAAAAAACAGGGGTGGGAAGGAATTCAGAGCTGAGACTGTGCCACAGAAACAGATTCCTGCCCTGACTACCTCACCTTTCCCGAAGCAGTGACCATCACCATCATCTTCTGGAGGTTGAATTCATCCCTGGCCAAATTATCAATGTTAATCTCATTTTTAATCTGGCTCCTAGGTTTTCTGGCATCGTAGAACATCTTCCAAAGATGAGCAGTCCAGGCTTGCAGCAGGATGAGTTGGGAGGACAGCCTCTTCAGAAACATGCCCAGCAAGCCATCTGCAGATGGACCAAGGGTGGTAATGAAAAGTTAAAAAAACCAAACTCTGGTCCACTCACAACTGAAATTCTAGTCTCAGCCAGCAGAAGAAACACTGCCATGCATGACCCCAGGCTAATTATTCGCCTCTGTCTCCCACTCCAGAACAGCAGAGTTTTAGTTACCATTTCTGTGACAGGCTCTGGTGCTTACCAACCTTTCCCTACTTGATATTGGTAAAGCTCCTTCCAAAAGATGCCCCTAACCATCAAAGCAAGCCTTGGAAAGCACACAACCTCCTCCTTCATAGTCACAGAATCATTTTGGTTAGCAAAGACCTTTAAGATCAGGGTAGGCACAATCCCAAGAACAACTCCAGGCTGGGTGGGGAATGGCTGAGAGCAGCCCTGAGGAACAGGCCCTGGGGGTCTGGGGTGATGAAAAGCTCAACCTGAGGCTGCAGTGTGAGTGCAGCCCAGACAGCAACTGTGTGCTGGGCTGCAGCAAGAGCAGTGTGGGCAGCAGGGCAAGGGAGGGGATTCTGCCCCTTTACTCTGCTCTCCTCAGACCCCACCTGCAGTCCTGTGTGCAGCTCTGGAGCTCCCAGCACAGGAAGGACATGGAAGTGTTGGAGCCAGTCCAGAGGAGGCCATGAGGATGATCAGAGGACTGCAGCAGTTCTGCTTTGAGGGCAGGCTGAGAGAGTTGGGGCTTTGCAGCCTGGAGAAGAGAAGGCTTCCAGGAGAGCTTAG
>VWZE01018905.1:8462-22394 GCA_013396675.1 Eubucco bourcierii
GTCAGACCCCACCTGGAGTCCTGTGTGCAATTCTGGAGCCCTCAGCACAGGAAGGGCATGGAAGTGTTGGAGTGGGTCCAGAGGAGGCCACCAAGATGCTCAGAGGGCTGCAGCAGCTCTGCTGTGAGGACAGGCTGAGAGAGTTGGTGCTGTGCAGCATGGAGGAGAGAAGGCTTCGAGGGGACCTGATAGTAGCCTTCCAGTGTCTGAAGGGGGCCTACAGGAAGGCTGGGGAGGGATTATTTACAAGGTCTTGCAATGACAGGACAAGGGGCAATGGGTTTAAACTGGCAGAGGGGAGATTTGGACTGGATATTAGGAGGAAGTTGTTTACAGTGAGGGTGGTGAGACACTGGCACAGGTTGCCCAGGGAGGTTGTGGCTGCTCCCTCCCTGGAGGTGTTCAAGGCCAGATTGGATGAGGCCTTTAGTGAGCTGTACTAGTGGGAGGTGTCCCTGCCTATGGCAGGGAGTTGGAACTGGATGATCCTTGAGGTCCCTTCCAACCTTACCATTCTATGATTCTATGATTCTATGATCTGGAAGGTCCTCACTCCAAGCATGCTCCCACAGGAAGCACCATAGAATGGTTTTGCTCAAAAGGGACCTCCAAACGTCATCTAGTCAAACCCACATGCAGTGAGCAGGGACAACCTCCATTAGATCAGGTTGCCCAAAGCCTTGTCAAGCCTGACCTTGAATATCTCCAAGGATGGAGCAAACTCTCTGCCTAGATGACATATGTGTGAAAGAGATTTAACACACAAACCAAGACCATGCAAGTCAAACAGATGCTTATAAGCACCTCCAGGTATCAAGCCACACCTGGCTAACAACAATGTATGGCTTTAATGGGAGCAAAAATGTGTTATTCTGTTTAGTTTGTTCCAGTACAGCCCCAGGAAGGGAGATGAAATTAAGTAAAAAATGGAAAATGTTCAGCCTCTGAAGCTGTGGAAAGAGTTGATCTGGTTGGACACAGACTGTACTTTCTGTGTTGGCTCTTTAGCTTTCTGTGTGCCTCTAATGAAGAAAGTGTAATGTTAATGCATTATCATTGCTTGTTTCTGCTCCAGGACTACATTTCTTCACAATCACAATGTTGTTACTACCTTCTTGGTGTCAGATACTACGAGAGGGAGAAGAAGTGGAAGTGGATTAACGGCGCAGAACATAGGACAGACATGTAAGCTTATTCCAGCAACTGTGCAAAAAACCCCAAACCCAGAGCCAACAACAGGGAGTACAAGCAAGGGCAAGGGCTGCAATTTGTAGCAACCTGGTTGGCAAGTCTAAGGGAGGCTGTAAGTCACGTGGAAGCACAGGCATGTCACCTCAGTATGCTGGTAGATGACACCTCAGTGAGTTTGCAAATGACACCAAGCTGGGTGGCTGTGTTGATCTGCTAGAGGGTAGGGAAGCTCTACAGTGGGATCTGGACAGGTGAGACCAATGGACCAAGGCTCATTTTGTGAAGTTGAGGTACTGGAAGGCGTCCAGAGAAGGGAATGAAGCTGGTGAGGGGCCTGGAGCACAGCCCTGTGAGGAGAGGCTGAGGGAGCTGGGGGTGTGCAGCCTGCAGAACAGGAGGCTCAGGGCAGACCTCATTGCTCTCTGCAGCTACCTGAAGGGAGGTTGGAGCCACCTGGGGTTGGGCTCTGCTGCCAGGCACCCAGCAACAGAAGGAGGGGACACAGTCTCAAGCTGTGCCAGGGGAGGTCTAGGCTGGATGTTAGGAGGAAGTTGTTGCCAGAGAGAGTGATTGGCATTGGAATGGGCTGCCCAGGGAGGTGGTGGAGTCACTGTCCCTGGAGGTGTTGAAGCAAAGCCTGGATGGGGCACTGAGTGCCATGGTCTGGTTGATTGGCTAGGGCTGGGTGCTAGGTTGGGCTGGGTGAGCTTGGAGGTCTCTTCCAACCTGCTTGATTCTATGACTCTATGACTCTATTCCACAGACAGAAACCTAAACAAGGCCAAGTGCCAGGCTGTCACCTGGGCGACAATAACCCCATGGCAAGCCACAGACTTGGGGATGCATGGGTGGAAAGCTACAACTTGGAAAGGGAGCTGGGGGTAGTGGCTGACAGATGACTGCACATGTGTCAGCAGTGCCCAGGTGGCCAAGAAGGCCAATGGCATCCTGGCTTGTATCAGAAACAAGGTGGACAGCAGGGACAGGGAGAGGATCATCTCCTGTGCTCAGCACTGGTGAGGCCACACCTCGAGTGCTGTGCTCAGTTCTGGGCCCTTCACCACAGGAAGGACACTGAGGGGCTGCAATGTGTCCAGAGAAGGGCAATGAGGCTGGAGAAGGGCCTGGAGCACATAGGCTGTGAGGAGCATCTGAGGGAGCTGGGGGTGTGCAGTCTGGAGAAGATGAGGCTGAGAGGAGACCTCACTGCTCTCTACAGCTCCCTGAAGGGAGGTTGGGTTGAGGAGGGGGCAGCCTCTGCTCCTTGGTGTCAAGCAACAGGAGCAGAGGAAATGGTTCCAAGCTGCACCAGGGGAGGTTCAGGCTGGATGCTGGGAAGTATTTCTTCACTGAAAGGACTCTCAAACATTGGAATGGTCTGCCCAGGGCAGTGGTGGAGTCACCATCCCTGGGGGTGTTCAAGCAGTGTGGACCTGGTGCTTAGGGACATGGTTTAGCGTTGATGACTCTTCAGCGCTGGGTCAAAGTTTGCACTGGATGATCTTAGAAGTCTCTTCCAACCACACATACTCTGTTATCAGCAGGGCAAGAGAAGACATACCTGTAGCCCTGGCAGGGCAGGAGGAATCAAAGTAGATGGTGTTTAGTGGAGAAAGAAAGGATCTACCAGGCAGGGACAAGAGAAAGTGTGATGTCAGCACCACTGGATGGAGGCTGCCAAAGCAGGGAAAGATCTCTGGGTGGGAAAGCCTGGCCCAGGGGCTGTTGATGTCTGGGGAAGAAACTGAAGGAATGGGAGGGAGACTCCAACAAGGTAGCTCTTAGTCACACCTACAGTAATACAGCTTAACAGCAAGACCTGGGCCTCTCAGTTCAAGGAGGACAGGGAATTGCTTAAGAGAGCCCAGGGCAGAGACACCAAAATGATTAAGGGAGTGGACCCTCTTCCTTACAAGGAGAGCCTGAGGGAGCTGGGGCTCTTTAGCTTGGAGGAGACTGAGAGGTGACCTCATGAATGCTTACAAAGATGTAAAGGGTGAGTGCCAAGAGCATGGGGCCAGGCTCTGCTCGCTGATGCCCAATGGCAGGACAAGGGGCAGTGGGTGCAGGTCGAGGCATAGCAAGTTCCATGTAAACAAGAGTGTGCTGGTTTGAGGCTAATTGGAATATTTTANAGAGCTATTCAAAACCCCCACCTGGATGTGTTGCTGTGTGACCTGCCCTAGGTGATGCTGCTCTGGTGGGGGGGTGGGGGTGGGTGGGTGTTGGACTGGATGAGCTTTGGAGGTCCCTTCCAGCCCCTAATGTTGTGTGATTCTGTAAAGACCAGGTGCCACCCAGTCTGTCACAGAAGTGATACTGGCCATTGCATCCAGCTCGGTCAGCAATGCAACTACATCTGACTTTCTCTCCCCTTGCAGGTTTGAAATAAGAGGAGAGCCTGACTATTTCTGTGCTGTCATCAGCAGAGGCAAAGTAGAAAGGGCAGACTGCAAAGGAGACTCAAGCACACAGAATATGTGTGAAAAAGCTGCAGGCATTTCAGAAAGGCAGAGGCAGAGCTGAAAGCAGGAGCTCCAAGCAGGACTGTCAGCTGCAGCTTCCTGTAGGTGGGATTTGCCTCACGTATCTTTAGCTGTCTGTCATGGTAGGCCAAAGCAGGCCAAAAATAGGCTTATCCATGTCCTGGCTTGCCCAGAGATGTTTTTCTCCTCTCCCTCCTTCTGCTATGGGGAGAAGCAACTGTGGGAAAGAGGACAAAGAACCTGAAGCCACTGGGTCTAAGGACCCTGGCCCTTTGCATCCTGTGGTAAACAAGGTACACAGGCTCAGCTTGTGCCTGCCTTGTGCAAGGCCTCTGTTCTGCTCTAAAAATTTGGGTAAAACAAGCCTATGGCTTCACCTAATATGGTCCACCTTGGCTAACTGCCATTCTGATTGGCTATTCTGTGCCCAAAGGCCCATTAGTCTCGGGCTGTACTGATAAAAGGAGATGAGCAGGTGGCACAACCTGCTCTGCCCTTGTATCCATGCTCTGCCATTGTATTTGTGCTTGCTAATGCCTTATTGCATCCTGAACTGCCTGGAAATTGCCTGCCAAGAGTTTACCAGGAGCAGGCTCTCAATGCCTGCACAGGCAGCATGACACCATGCTGAGCCTGCACATGGCATTGCATCTGCCTGCACCTGAAAGCCTTCTGCCCAGACAGAAGTCCTAGAGACACACAGAGCATCCAGAGGAGACCAGAACCAGGTCAGATCTTGTCTGCCTCCTTTCCCCAGCAGCCTGGGAAGAATCAGAAGTCTCAGCAGGTGACAAGACAGCAACAGAATCCCCTGAAAGCATTTGGGCACTGTCTGAAGCTGTAGCCAGCCCTGCCAGTTGGAGATCATTTGTGAGTGACTGCTTCAAGCCTCTTGTAACTCACCATTGCCTTCTGCCATGGGCAGAGAGGAGCTCCCTGAGGCCACCTAGTGGGCAAGCTGTGTAGTGACAGCAAGTGGTACATTGCCCACAGCAACCTGCTCTACCAGTTCAATCGACTTCAGTTAATGTTATGTGTTATTGCTGGTTATCTCTAGATCCTGTGTTAATACCTGTATGAAGTTTCCATGACCAATGCAAAGAACCTATTATTATTAAAATTAGTGATCAGGGTAGCAGGAGTTCTGAATATTAAATAGTAATAAACAATAAGAGTCTTTTAAAATCACCTCACATCAATTAATTACCCCTCCACCACACTGTCTGAATATCTAGTCAAAGGGACTCTTACAGGCTCCTTGAGACAGCTTGCCAAGCTTAGCACATTGATTTCCAAGATGGGTATCTGAGAGTGGGTGGATCTGCTCTGAAGAAGACTTCATCTTCTGCCTGATGGAAAAGGAGAAGCTGCCCTAGGGCCACTGTGGAACTACACAAGTCCATCAAATCCTAAGAGCTGCAGAAAGTCACAGGACTCAGCAACAAAACTGCACAAGGAAATCCCTAATGAGGAAGTTTGCTTGAAAGTGGTTTCCTTACCCCTGCTTCTGGGCTTTTTTGCTCACAGAGTTGTCTTCTTCTAGTTTTGTTATGGCTGTCTGGAAATAAACCTCAAGTTTACAGTTTAGGATTCTTTCGTTATCCTTTGGCAGGAGTCCTGCAATGAAATGAGTGAAATGTTTCACACTGCCTTAGTCAGGGTCTCATCCTGATGTTAAGGACAAGGAATCCCAGTGGATGAGCTCCCTGAGGATGAGCAAACTGGGGCAGAGAGGCTGTATTCAGGGCAAAGGGCAATTTCCTTAGCAAATCTCCAGCCTCTGCTGGTGCAATTGCCACACAGTTTCAGTGCAATGGCTGTATTGGCACTTTAAATATGACTAAGAAAGTGGAGGTTAGTCTGAGAAATGACAGAATTATTGAGCTTTCAGCTGGAGGTGTCACTCTTTGTGCTGTCTATAAAAGTAAATGACACAAATGTGTCTAGAAGTGCCTGTTGATCCTGCCTTGCTCTCAAGAGGCCAGTTCTGCTCTCTGTCCTGGTAGGGCATAAATCCTCCCAGGGTGATTTGACTCTTGCTCTCCTCCTCCTGTTGCGGGTCTAGGAGTTGAGTGGAATCATGGAATCATAGAATCATGGAATCATAGAATCATGGGATCATAGACTCAGACTCATAGAATCATGGAATCATAGAATCATGGGATCATAGACTCAGACTCATAGAATCATGGAATCATAGAATCATGGAATCATAGACTCAGACTCATAGAATCATGGAATCATAGAATCATGGAATCATAGACTCAGACTCATAGAATCATGGAATCATAGAATCATGGAATCATAGACTCAGACTCATAGAATCATGGAATCATAGAATCATGGAATCATAGACTCAGACTCATAGAATCATGGAATCATAGAATCATGGAATCATAGACTCAGACTCATAGAATCATGGAATCATAGAATCATGGAATCATAGACTCAGACTCATAGAATCATGGAATCATAGAATCATGGAATCATAGACTCAGACTCATAGAATCATGGAATCATAGAATCATGGAATCATAGACTCAGACTCATAGAATCATGGAATCATAGAATCATGGAATCATAGACTCAGACTCATAGAATCATGGAATCATAGAATCATGGAATCATAGACTCAGACTCATAGAATCATGGAATCATAGAATCATGGAATCATAGACTCAGACTCATAGAATCATGGAATCATAGAATCATGGAATCATAGACTCAGACTCATAGAATCATGGAATCATAGAATCATGGGATCATAGACTCAGACTCATAGAATCATGGAATCATAGAATCATGGGATCATAGACTCAGACTCATAGAATCATGGAATCATAGACTCAGACTCATAGAATCATGGAATCATAGAATCATGGGATCGTGGAATCATGGAATCATAGACTCAGACTCATAGAATAATGGAATCATGGAATCACAGAGTCATGGAATCATGGATTCATAGACTCAGACTCATAGAATCATAGAATCATAGAATCATAGAATCATAGAATCATGGGATCACAGAATCATGGAACCATAGAATCAGACACATAGATTCATGGAATCATAGAATCACAGAATCATAGAATCATGGGATCGTGGAATCATGGAATCATAGACTCAGACTCATAGAATAATGGAATCATGGAATCACAGAGTCATGGAATCATGGATTCATAGACTCAGACTCATAGAATCATAGAATCATAGAATCATGGGATCACAGAATCATGGAACCATAGAATCAGACACATAGATTCATGGAATCATAGAATCACAGAATCATGGAACCATAGAATCACAGAATCATAGAATCAGTCAGGATTGGAAGGGACCACAAGGATCATCCAGTTCCAACCCCCCTGCCATGCCCAGAGACACCCTACCCTAGAGCAGGCTGCTCACAGCCTCATCCAGCCTGGCCTTAACCACCTCCAGGCATCGGGCCTCAANATCCAGCCTGGCCTTAAACACCTCCAGGCATGGGGCCTCAACCACCTCCCTGGGCAACCCATGCCAGGCTCTCACCACTCTCATGCTCAAGAACTTCCTCCTCACCTCCAGGCTCAATCTCCCCACCTCCACCTTTGCTCTATTCCCCCTAGTCCTGTCACTCCCTAACAGCCTAAAAAGTCCCTGATCTCCTAAAGAGTAGAATGAGCAAACAGATGAGCAGCAAAGCCTTAAGGGCTAGGAGCTTAGCACCAGGTGTCAGGTGTTTTGTGCTGCCCCTCAGGATGCCTGTGTGGTTCCACAAGGCACAAAGCTTTGAAGTAATTGACCAGAACAATGATGCTAGTGCCTGTTGGCCAGTTTCATTTTCAAAATGATGTATTTAATGGGGGATGATTCAGAAACCACCTTTCTGCCTTTCAGCACTGACCCTCCACTGCCATCAGTACCCCATTTGTGGCTCTTTAACTGGGCATCGTGGTGGCCACATGTTTGCAGCTTGCATCTTGCAGCTCAGCAGCTACTCAGCTCTTCTCTCTTTCCCTCTGCCTGGAACAGTTTGTATTTTACCCCAGGATCATCATTGTGAGTTTTGGAAGCCTCCTTGTACAGGAAACCTACACAGGGACCAAGGTGTCATGAGTACATAGAACCATAGAATGGTAAGGTTGGAAGAGACCTCAAAGATCATCCAGTTCCAAACCCCTGCCATAGGCAGGGACACTTCCCACTAGTACAGGTCACTCAAGGTCTCCTCCAACCTGGCCTTGAACACCTCCAGGGAGGTTGTGGAGCACAGAATCACTCAATGTGATCTCAAAACTTTCATAGATTTGCAGAATGATTTAGGTTGGAAGGGACCTTGAAAATCACCCAGTTCCAACCCTCCTGGCATGGGCAGGGTCACCTTCCACTAGAACACGTTGCTCAAGGCCTCATCCAACCTGGCCTTGAACACTTCCAGGGAAGGGGCATCCACGACCTTCCTGGGTATCCTATGCCAGTGTCTCACCACCCTCACTGCAAAGAGTTTCTTCCTGATACCTAAAGACCTAAAAATGCACAGCCCTGTGAGGAGAGGCTGAGGGAGCTGGGGGTGTGCAGCCTGCACAAGAGGAGGCTCAGGGCAGACCTCATTGCTGTCTACAGCTACCTGAAGGGAGGTTGTAGCCAGCTGGGGTTGGGCTCTGCTGTCAGGCACCCAGCAACAGAAGGAGGGGACACAGTCTCAAGCTGTGCCAGGGCATGTCTAGGCTGGATGTTAGGAGGAAGTTGTTGCCAGAGAGAGTGATTGGCATTGGAATGGGCTGCCCAGGGAGGTGGTGGAGTCGCTGTGCCTGGAGGTGTTGAAGCAAAGCCTGGCTGGGGCACTTAGTGCCATGGTCTGGTGGATTGGCTAGGGCTGGGTGCTAGGTTGGGCTGGGTGAGCTTGGAGGTCTCTTCCAAACTGCTTGATTCTATGATTCTATGATTGTTCTTTTATGAGGATTCTTCTCCAAAACCAGGATGAAAGTAGGCCTTTATTTGGCATCCAGGCTTTGTGTGTGTTTTTACACAGGTTTCTCTCTTTAAGAGGTAATCCCAGAGTACAAAGGAAAAACCCAACCTATCTGAAGGACCATCAGTTTGGAAACATTTTTGTTTTCACTTACAAAATTGGGAAATGAGCAGGGTTTACAAGAATAAACGAGCCTTATGACATAAACACTTCAATGAAATCACAAAAGGGAAACTGGGTTGCAGATTAAGGGAATTAGATGATAATCAGAAACTAGAACAATGGAAGGTAAATTCTGCCTTCCAGTGTTGCAAAGATGCTTGATTAATCTGGTAGAGATGGGACTTTGGATGTGTTTAAAACCAGCCAAGGTGTTTTGCACTGAGGGGAAAACCAGCACAGTTTTAGGGAGGCTCTAAAGAAATAGCTCAAAAGGACACTGAGTTAGGACCAAAGATTTAGATTGTGGCAGAATTACTTAGGAAAATGACCTCTCCCATAAAACATCCTCTCCTCTTGACCTCAGAGATCTGTATTAGCCTTTCATTCAAAATGTCCTTGTAAACTGCCCAAGTTACTGAGCTGAGTCTAGCAGGCTGTGGTTGGTTTAGATTTAAGGGAGAAGCAATACTTCTAGGAGATGGCATCTGGAGAGCATTAGCTGATCTCCTGTCCATAACAGTGATCCTCCAGGAGGCCTGCAGCAGAACAGATTTCATCAAGGCTCTGTCTATACTTGTGCTTGTTTGAGGCTAATTGGAATATTTGAATGAGAAAAAATAGATGATAGGCTGTGAAAAGCTAACAGTGGTGATGTCTGCTGCACTCATAGGCTTGCTGAGATGTATAAAAGCAAGCACACACAGATAACACAGAGTCTCTCTCTGGGAGCTGCTGTGTCTGCTGGGCTTCTGCTGTGCAACCCAACTAACCACTCTGCTTCTAACCCCCCTTGCCCATCCTCCAAACTCACCTTGCACCTAAGGCAGACCCTGGGATAAGGTAGAGGGGTGGAAGGAAGGTGGAAGGGTGGTTGGGAGCCCCTGCTGGGGACTCTGATTTCTGGAAGGGGAATTGTGTTTCTGTATTACCTTTAACTTGGATATTTCTGTACATAGCTGCATATATTTTGCAATATATTGTTAAACATCTGCTTGTGTATTGTGCTAAGCTGTACACAGAGGTACAATGAAGATTCCTTAACTTCCAACCAGCTGAGTCTAGTCTGAGTGATTTTCATTGGGGGGGGGGGGGGGGGGGGGGGCAGGTAACTCCCAAACCATCACAATTTTTTACTGACACTTTGAAGAACACTGTAAAGTCAGAAAAGGAGATGGGAGTGACAAGATCCCACTGAGTTGTGGTATTTACCACCAGCTGGCAGAGGCTTGTGACCAAGAACGACCCTCTGGGATCACAGATGCCTACACATTACTTGAGTCTCATATCCAGCACTGATAAATGGCATTAATTGTACCTAGTTTTGCTGAACTGAATTGCAAACAGGCCTGCTCATGCTCCAAACCTGCCTCCTACCTCCAAGGGAATGGATGTTCTTGTCAGGAAGTGAAGTTCCATTGAAAGCATGTTCCTGGTCTCTCATGATCCTTTGTTTAACCAGGTATCACAAATGGTTTTTGCAGGTGATGTACAGTGCTCATCATATGCTCCCTAAAACTGTCCCAACCATACACCACTAGGATGCTGTCAGGCCACTTCAGCTGTGCCCACACTGGATGAACCCACACATCATAGAATCATGCAGCAAGAGCAGTGTGGGCAGCAGGGCAAGGGAGGGGATTCTGCCCCTTTGCCCTGCTCTCCTCACACCCCACCTGGAGTCCTGTGTGCAGTTCTGGAGCCCCCAGCACAGGAAGGACATGGAAGTGTTGGAGTGGGTCCAGAGGAGGCCACCAAGATGCTGAGAGGGCTGCAGCAGCTCTGCTGTGAGGACAGGCTGAGAGAGTTGGGGCTCTGCAGCCTGGAAAAGAGAAGGCTTCCAGGAGACCTGATAGTAGCCTTACAGTATCTGAAGGGGCCTACAGGAAGGCTGGGGAGGGACTATTGACAAGGTCTTGCAATGACAGGACAAGGGGCAATGGGTTTGAAGTGGCAGAGAGGAGATTGAAACTGGATGTCAGGAGGAAGTTGTTTGCAGTGAGGGTGATGAGACACTGGCACAGGTTCCCCAGGCAGGTTGTGTCTGCTCCCTCCCTGGAGGTGTTCAAGGCCAGGTTGGAGGAGGCCTTGAGTGAGCTGTACTAGTGGGAGGTGTCCCTGCCTATGGCAGGGGGTTGGAACTGGATGATCCTTGAGGTCCCTTCCAACCTTACCATTCTATGATTCTGTGAAGTGGTTTGGTTTGGAAGGGTTCTCCAAAGGTCATCCAGTCCAAGCCCCTCTGCAGTCAAGGGTGGCATCCTCCACTAGATCAGGTTGTCCAGAGCCTTGTTGAGCCTCATCTTGGTTGTCTCCAGGGATGGCATCTCAACTACCTCCCTGGGTAACCTGCTGCAGTGCTGCAGCAGCCTCGTGGTGCACAACTTATTTTCTGACCTCAGCCATTGACAGCAGCACACATCCTTGGCCTAATCTGTGTATGGTGCCACTGCTCCTTCCCATTGTGAAATTCTGTGTGGGGCCTCACACCTTTCAGGGGTTACAGAAGTGCCTCCAGACTGCTCATATTACCTCCTAGGTCCTGTGGATGGATAGTCCCATGCAAATGCACTCAGCCATCAGAGTTATTCTCTTTGCTTCAAAAGACACTTTCCAACCTAGCCCACTGTTTCCTGGGTTTCATCCTGCCACAGAAGTCAGCAAAAGCTTTCCTTCCACATCCCTCACACTGACAGTCTCCTCTAACAGAGAAAGAGGAAGCCCCAGCTGTTGAACTATGTTGTGCAAGAGAGAACAACCATCTGCTCAGCCCAGATGAAAACCCCTTTGCAATGCACACACTTCCCTATGCAACTGCACCGATCCCTCTTCTGGTGGCATTGTGTTAGCATCACAGCTCCTTACCAACTAAACCTCCACTCCTGTGCTCTGTGAAACTCAGCAGAGGAGGACCAGGGTCATGCACTAAATGAGACACACCTTAAAAACATGGCTGGTTTTTTGAAACTCTGCACTGAAGAGAGGCTGTCACATCAAAATGAGAAAGAAACAGGAAGATTACTGTGCCAGCATAAGAGTCAATGATTCGTGGAATGGTTTCATTTGGAAGAGACCTTAAAGATCAGCCAGTGCAAGTCCCCTGCCATGGGCAGGGAAACCTCCCACTAGAACAGGTTGCTCAAGGCTGCACCCAGCCTGGCCTCGAACACCACCAGGGAGGAGGCATCCACAACCTCCCTGGGCAACCTGTGCCAGCGTCTCACCACCCTCACTGCCAAGAATTTCTTCCTGATCTCCAGTATCAACCTGCTCTCCTCAAGCTTCAGCCCATTGCCTCTCGTCCTGACAATGCAAGCCTTTGCAAATACAGTCCCTTCCCTGCTTTCTTGTACTGTTCAGGTACCAGAAGGTTGCTCTAAGGTCTCCCTGGAGCCTGCTCTTTTCCAGTTGAGAACAGCTCCAACTCTCTCATCCTGTCCCCACAGGGGAGGTTCTCCAGCCCTCTGATCATTTTCATGGATTCCTCTGGACCCATTCCATCAGCTTCATATCCCTTTTATGCTGGGGGCACCAGAACTGGAGGCAGTGCTCAAGGTTGCTCAAGGCCTCATCCAACCTGACCTTGAAAACCCCCAGAGAGGAGGCATCCACAGCTTCCTTGGGCAGCCTATTCCAGAGACTTGCTACTCTTGTACTCAAGAACTTCTTCCTAAGATCCAGCCTAAACTCCCTCTCCCTCACCTTAAAATCACTCATGCTTGTCCTGTCTCTAGACACCCTTATTAAAAGTCCCTCTCCAGCCTTCCTGTAGGATGCCTTCAGATACTGAAATGTAGCTCTAAGGTCTCCCCAGAGCCTTCTCTTCTCCAGGTTGAACAGCCCCCATTCTTTCAGCCTGTGTTCATAGGAGAGGTTCTGAGCTCTTTGATTACCTTTGTGACCCTCCCCTGGACCATTCCAGTAGGTCCACTTCTATCCTGTGTTGGGGGCCCCAGAACTGCACACAGTACCCCAGGCAAGGTCTTAGCAGAGCAGAGCAGAAAGACAGAATCACCTCTCTCAACCTGATGGTCACATTTCTTTTGATGCAGCCCAGGCTGCCATTGACCTTCTGGGCTGCAAGTGTCCATTGCTGGCTCATGTCCAGTTTCTCATTCACCAGAATTCCCAAGTCCTCTCCTGTAGGGCTGCTCTCACTGTCATCACCCTTCAGCATGAACTGATATCAAGGATGACACTGCCCTTGTAAATGAACAGCACTGGTTTCCTTTTTAGCCCACACTTGTCATGCTATGAGATGGTCTGATCTCTCTGGGAATCCAGTACCCTCTCTTAGTGAGCTTCTCACACAACATCCTTCCCTTGGTTTGGCCCACAAGGAAGATCAGTAGCTTCAGCACTACAGCAGGCAGTGATGGGAAGATGTTAATCTAATACAGATTAGGAAATCTTTTTGGTGTGGAGTGGCTTTGATGGAAATTGCTCAGCTCCACCAAGTGCAGACACCAGAGAACTGCACAAGATGCTGGAGAGAAAACTGAATCAAGTAGTTCTGTCAAGCCCATGTCAGGATGACTCACCACTTCAAAAGTCACAGATGATCGTTGCTCACACTCCTTTCTTCTTGTCTTTAGAAGAGAATGGACCTATCAGGAGAAGGAACAGAGGGTTCATTTCAGCTCTGGGCTCCAAGAGCTTCCTAGTACAGACACACAGCCTGCTGACATCTTGGAGAGAAACTCCTGATGCCTGTACAGGGACCACTATGACACCAAACTCAATTGGCAACATCTACAGCTGGACTTTTTTAGAAGGTTTTCTTGGTTTGCAACTGAGAAGGCTTCCAATGGTGAGTGACTTCTCAGTGTGTTAAAGGAGATGTTTGTTCTGTGGTCAACCATAAAATCCTTTTAAAGATATTCTGCACTGTCCTGGAAGAGAACATTTACAGGAAGTATAGCTGCTATTCAGTATCTTTATTGATGATCTGGAGCAGGGGATTGAGTCCAGCAAGTTTGCAGATGACACCAAGTTAGGAGCAGGTGTGGATCTGTTGGAGGGTAGGAGGGCTCTGCAGAAGGACCTGGACAGGCTGTATGGGTGGGCAGAGGCCAATGGGATGAGACTGAACAGGGCTAAGTGCAGGGTTCTACACTTTGGCCACAACAACCCCAAGCA